>OX104065.1:136130272-136146146 GCA_944474145.2 Dicrocoelium dendriticum | reverse complement strand
CTGTTATCCAGTGTCATTGGTGGCTCCATGCTTGGGGTTAAGGACGGAACTTTGCTGCCCCTTCTTGGTTTCGTCCACCTCATTCTCTTATCTTGGTTTCTTACTAAGATATCAGGCGGTAGCCACGATTCCAAACGGTGATACTACCCCTGATCAGATCATTCTGGTCCCTGGACCGCGATAGATAGTGGTTTTCATTTTACGTTGTGTTAGTGAGTCATCGGCTCAACTTTAAGCAGAGCATTGAAACCAGAGTCTTAGATATTTAACTTGGGCCACGCAAACAATCTATTTTACATTTGGCTGCTCACTCGCAGCCTCGAGTCACGATCTCTATCGACCTCGTGAAGTTATACCATGCTATGGTGCGATGCCTTACTCTCCTTTGCTGATAAACGCTAAGCTTGAAGTACAGAGAGCAGTTGGAGGTGTAAAATTCCTCCATCTTCGACATAAGTTGCTAGCAAAGTAGTAATGTATTAACTTCTGGAAAGGTATTGTGCATTTATTTCTGTTATCGTTGTTAAGAAACAAGGAGACGCGATCAGCTGAGAAAGCGGGGCAACGCTGCCCCGTTGCAACACAAACTACACCTCTCTCTTCTTTCAACGAATTTGCTATCAGAGACATTGTTGTATCTATAAGTCAAATATTTATGGGATTTGCGAGATACGTTCCAGCAAGGTTGTGGGATCACTTGGTGCTACAGGATCTAAAAGTGTGCATATTTGTTCAAAATTTCCAAGCAGTATCAGGATAGCTTTTCAGGGTGTTCGATCAATAGCATGAAAGTACTTTTAGAAAAAAGTTCAAGGGAAGTAATATAGCTATCCGCGGAGCCGTCTCCTGGGCACATGCTTCTATGCGGCGTAGTGTCTCGAAAGACTTCATCCGCACTTCCGCACCCCACCTGGCACTGGGCCAAAATACAATGGTGGAATTTACTGTTTCATAAATTAATTCCGGACCTCTGGTTTTGTTGCGAGGTGTAGGATTGTTTCATTATGGCGATTGTCAGATTGCCGTAAACAAGGCGTTCAATACTAAAACTCTTTTAGTAATAATACATACATCATCATCATACATCAGCATAATAGGAAAGAGGCCAGATCGTCGGGCAGGCTTCAGAAGTCTCGCCATCTGGACGAAGCCGCTCGTTTGAAATGCTAATGAATCGGTGGACTATCGGTTTTGGCCACACAACTAACATCATTTCACACGTCCCCGACGAACATTCAAACCAGTGAACAGACTGTAAAATAAAAGAGCATATGCACATATTACGCGCGCGCTCATTCCTACATACGTGTGCACATGCCGACTCAATACAGACCCTTAGCAAGGCCAACTGCGTAGTAAAATCATACTTCGAAATACAGGCTTTTCCTAACCAAAGGATTACCAAGTGAACCACAGATACGTCAGCCATTATTTTGCTCTCGTTCTATTCATTTATAAACTTTATTGTATACGAACCATACGCATTGTTTAAACACAACTTAATCTTATTAGCGTGTACCTTCTGATCACATAATCTACGTAGAAATCACGTCAATACCTTCCACCTTTCTGAGACGATATTGTCTTCGTGTGTGTACGAAAATTGAACACATGCAATTTCACATAGCTTGGTTACGCTACGCTGCATGCTGATATACTGATGATGCCAGCACAACTAGTAACGAAACGTTTGCATCAATATTGCCAAGTTCAGCGAACAGTTCGTCCAACAAAATGGTCGTTTTTTCTACTTGCGTCGTTGGAGTAATTTCCCGGTGTATTCCGTTTGGAGCGCTTATTGTGGAATAAATTTCCGCATTCTACCTAGAAATTTTCGGTTTTGCGCAATAACAGAAGTACGCGGAGCACAACTCACATGTCAAATAAGGAAAGACAGTACGACTATGAACGGGATGAGGTTTATCGACCCAGTGGTCGAGTGCACACGACTCACGTGACGTACGTCGTAGGGCCCTATGGTTGCGGAAGAAGCCAGTAACACACACTGCGGGTGGGAAAGACAGACCAATAAAGGTGACTGAAAAAACCCCAGTTTGGTTTCTAGAACAAGAGATCAATAGATGAGCTATTGCCATTGATGATTCATCTTGAAATCCTCACAAGTAAAAGTAGCCCAGTCAGGTAGATGAACAAAAGAAAATCGCCTTGATGGCTTAAATGCATCTCAAAGAGTTTGACTCAGTGTCTTCGGCCTCCACTTGCCAGGGTAGCTGAAGAGCATGGACTAGTTTGTTAAATGAGCTTAAGGATGGTTTAAACAATCTAATACAGATGGTTTGAACCGTCGCAAGTGAAAAAGGCGTTGACCTTTCGGAAGTTGGAATAGTGTCCACTATTCTAACGACACGCTTTAGATCAACCTGGTGCCATGTGTGGGTATATGCGTCAGAATGGAGCTGCTAACGATTCCAGTGCCACTTGACGCAACCAACGTGGGCGTTCACGCGTTTGGACAAGTGTCGCACCGTTCAAATGCTATACGTTGCGCCACAGGCGCGCTCCCACTGATGGATAATCACGGAGGCGGTCAGCATCGGAATCATGCTCTTTGGTCGTGCAAAACCCATCGGTTCCGTTGAAGATGCCTACTTTATCGCAGCTGCCAATAGAGCTAATAGGAGAGCACTGGTCCTGGAACATCAACTGCATTTTGAAGCTGCGAATTTTTGGAAATTGTGGACACAACTTCCGTATAGCTACTAACTCTAGGTGCAGCCTGACAACAACCTTGTCATGTGCGGTCTATTTTGATTTATCCAAGCTGGTATATGAGCACTGCCTACGTTGGTTGCGTTAAAGTTGCAATGGGATCGATAGCAGCTCCGCTCAAGCAAGGATGCTTTTATACGCGTTAGGAAGTACTGCTTAACAAATCCTGTCGTGTGGTATGGTGGGGTTAACGAAAAAGCATCAAACAGTTAATACCTGAAGTATCAAATGTATGTCTTATCGTTTGTTATGCAATAGTCCTACACTTCGCGTGGTTTCAATACACCAGCAAATAACAGGTAATAAGTCCAAGGTAGATTTCATGAGCAGGACGGAGAGATGGTAATAATCACAATAATAATAGTATATTTCAGTTTAAGGGAGAAGCTGCGTCCATTTTGGCACAGGTACAGGTAATGCCATGCACCTGCACGCGCAACATGAGATGGCGAGGAAAAAAAACGAAAAAACCGTATATTCCTCGGCGGTGTGAGGCACAGTCCAACTGGATGTCCCGAATTTTGCTGTACGGCGGAATCGCAAGGAGTAGATGCCTTTTCCGAATTTTCCAAAGAATCCTTTAAACTCCTGTTGGCGCACATGGCTAATTGATCTGTTAACTCTTTCGGACTGATTAGGAGGTTGTCAAAAAATAATAAGCGTAGACTAATGTAGATACAAAAGTGAAGTAGCACAACCATACATGGAACCGTCGCCTGGGGACCTACTTCCATGCAGGTTATTCCCTCCATGGGTTTCACCCGCACTTCCATGCCCCATCTGGCATGGTAAGCCATTACCTATGTAACTCATCTTTAGGGTTGTTTTTCTGTGGATGTATTGCGGAAAGTCAAACCATCTAGCCCGTACCATCAATCGGTTTTTGAGTCAAGCATTCGTTTCTCGCCAGCGAACCAATGGCCATGCCCCTAGCATGGGCATGCTTATTAGCGCTAGGGTCTTTAATCCAATTCCGCATATCGAACCAGTCGTGCCTAACAGGGATGTAAAAGACGAAGATAAATGATGTGGAGGCAGAAGGTAGGAACAGTATTGAGATCTGATAAAAAGGCACATGTTTTGCTTCTGTGCAAGAAAAATCTATAGATCAACTGGTACATGCGAACTATTAAAAACTGATGACTGCTCTAATTATCGATATATGCAAGACAGTTCTGGTGGCGAATTTTGATATTCACCATCATTTGCATGCGTTCGAAAAATACAGAAATTGATAACGCTGAGCAGTGAGACTTGCTATCTGTTCATGGACTATTGCCTCCGGGAAAGAAGAAGCAATATTTGAGATTACATTAAGAGTGTAAAAAAGAGACTGATAGGTAAACAAAAATAAAACAATAGTTGCAATCTAAATAGTGCGAGACACGGACCATGTGGTTAATCCGATCGAATTTGCACTTGGATTGTCAAGAAGGGTTTACATTCGCTGCGTTCGTAAGTAAAGTGTTAATGGGCCGATGTTTCAGCGGTTCAACCATATGGGGCAGTCCAAGTGTGTAGGAAGTGATACCGATGGGTTTCAGTAACCAACCCGTAGTTTGTTCGTTAATACCTCCGCACAAAATATCAGTTAGTTCGAAATGCGCAAAGGGGTTATTTGTGAATACAAATTGTGGTAGAATTGGGTTGACCTCGAATCAGCCAATTTTGTCATTTGCTCTATGGTACTCGCGGTCTTTCCTCTTATAACATGATTATTCGCACGTCTATGTTGATCATGACCCTCATTTCACCTACTGTCAATTCCCTGTTAACTAGAGCACGATAAACTCTCTTTGAGTCGCACGTTCTCAGGTGCTTCTGTAACTGTTTGCGCTTAACTACGTAGCGGTTAAGAAAGAAATTTGATCTTAAGCTGCTTAATTTTTTTCGGATTGGAAGTTATTACGTTTATTCCTCGTATTGTAGTGAGGAAATATCGAAGTGCCACCTTGAGGTTTGTGGTAAAAACGCGCTTGTTCATCATATTAAAGAGGAAGCTCAGGTTAAATTTTATTCTGCTTAAACCGAAAGGTTCTATTTTCAGCTCACAGCAGCGGTCCTAGACAATAAGATTACCAGTTTTTCTCATTAGGCGCTTGGAGGCGCGATTGGAGTATATTAATAAATAATGTACTAATAGGGGACAAATGCAAGCTTTATATGCATTTTTAATATAGATATGGCTATAGATGTAGATATAGATTTTAGATTCATTCAAAACGAAGTATTTTGTTATTAACCCTCTTAGTCTATAGGCTTTAGCAAAACTATACTGCACCTGTTCGACGAAATTAAAGGAGTGAGATTAGTTTAGTCTAAGATTTCGATTTCATGAGGAAGAATTATAGTGCTTTAAGGTCTAACATCAAAGAAATTGGTGGGTTACTGCACCGGTAGCATATACAGTTGCACATCGCTGATTACAACTCACTTTTTCAGTTGCTGCACCAAGTTTCCCGCTCGGGCAGTTCCGCTTGTACGGCAGTTAGGCGTTATTAATATTGTCCGAATCGTACTTAAAACAAGTTTGATGTCATCGGTGAATACATATGGCTTGCAGTGTTTGATGACATCGAAGACGTCGTTAATGTACATCAAAATAAAAGAGGACCTAGAACACTTCCTTGGGTTACGCACTTTGACTTAGTACTTGTGGAAGTATGGCTTGGCAATTAGATTGTTTGATACCGACGAGAAGGCTACGATAATGTCCAACCGTGCAAATTGCCGGTAATACCGAAGGGATATACTTTCGATAAAAGCTTGCCATGTGGTATCCGATCGAACGCTCCACACATATCACGAAATATGACGAGCAGGCTCTTAGCACGGTCAATAGAACGAGTAGCGAACTTTGGAACTTGTACTTGACACATTATAATTGATCGTGTTCTCAGACACCCATGCTGGGAAGTGTCAATCAATTTCCTGGACGATAGGAATTCGATGAGTTTGGCTTTTATTGCCCTTGCCTTGGTTATGCACAGAATGGATGTACGACTGCTGGGGTGATAACTCGTGTGTAGTTGAAGTGGACCAGTTCTAAATCTTGGTGAAACCAGTGTATATTTCCACACATATGAATGACCTCTCCGAAATCTGTTCCAGTTTACTACGTCTAAGTGCATGGTATTGCACATTCGTCACCAGCCGAAAATCACGCACAAGCTTAGAGACCATGTCCAGGTTCGCTTGGGCTGCTCAGAACTATATGAGAAGGTGTCAAAGACTGAAAACAAAAGCGTCGGCAGGTAGTAGAGGGCATTCGGACGGTTGGATTCTACTGTCCGTTTTCAGTTGCTTAACACCTACTTGCCGCGTCACGTGGAAAACGCAATCCAGATCTGGCAGCCCTGGCACAACTGGGTCTTACAGTACTTCAGACTTCATGTTAACTAGCCACGAAACAGGTCAAAGGGTTGTTCCATCTTTCATGGTAACTTAGGCTAAGGACGGTGAGATTATATCTCCGCCGGTATCGGGGCCTGAGTAGCCGCCTAATAATGGCCTACCAGATTCTGACTAACCCCAACCACGGTTGCCGTTATCTACTATAATTTAATCACATCGTGAATTTGAGGGGGCCACCAGTCCAAGCTAGCCTACAACGCAGTTGGCGAGAACGTCGGTGGAACTTTAACTCTCTTCGCATGTGCCAGCCATGGAATGCCCTCTCAAATTGCCCTGTTAAACTGGTCAATTTACCTGGGTTTAAAATAACCTGACGTTTTCCTAACCCACCTGCATTTCGAGATATAGCATGTGTACCTCGACTGACGTTATAATATTACAAATGTTCTACGGCTGCACTAACCTACACAATCGAGGTAGGCTCCTTTCTGGGAGAACACTGGGTGAGTTCAGTATAACGATTTTCATTTTATCACTTTGTTTACTTTTCGTTATGTTGTAGTTCTGTCTCTGGCCATTCTACGGAACTTGTTAAGCAACCACTATTTTTTACCCATGATTGTTTCATCTGGAACAACTCACCGACCTCATGGATAAATTGAAAAAAATGCTGAAACAGTATGGGTCATCAGGGCATCTATGTTAGAGCACAGTGGACGTTATTCCAGCCGCGCCAGGATGAAAGCTCCTTCGCACTGATTGTGCCAGATTTCGTATGTCCGCATGCTCAAATTCAAGAGTACTGATGCAATGGACAATGAAATTTTGCGGATAAAATAAGTCAAAGCTTGACATGTCGAAAATGCACCACCTGCGCTGCATATTACTCAACTGATTTTGGCCCATTGTTTCCACAATAAAGTACTTTACTCTTCATTCTCCCCTGAAAACACGACACTCGCTGTGCACTTTCCTCCTCTTAGAAACCGTAAGGAAGTGTGCAGTCAATGCTCAATAGTATATTGCGGATAAAAAAGCAGAAGCTTGACATGTCCCGCCGGATGATTGGTTAGGAGTGAGCAAAAGTAAGGCGAAAAGCAGCAATAGGAAACAGTGAAAAACCGCAAATTGCGAACTTGCCCATTACAGCGTTCCCGTCCGTTTTATCTACTATCCAAGGTTATCGTCTGTGGTTTCCGGGCAAAATATTGAGGTGGGTTTGTTTGTTTTTGTTTTGCTGCTGTTTGCATGGATCGTTTGGATTATGTGATATGGCGCACTACCGTCAATGCAATATCGGCACGTGCTTTGAACACGGCTAACGTGGGGACTGAAATAACAGCTGCTGAGAGGGCATTACATGTGTGGCAAAAACGTAGCGAGAAGAAGTTTCTTCGACACTTCAACTGACTGTATTGTTTTTTCCAATGTGAGATGTTGGCCTCTCAGTCAGTTGTTGTAATTCGGATGTAATAGCTGATTAGTGTTTAACACTCGGTAAGACACGATTAGGTCACCACGCAAACGGCGATAACGTCTGCTGAAAATACCGTACACCCTGAGTCGCTATTTTTATGACAAGAAACGCAGCCCCTTGACACTTTTTGGTCACCGGACGTTGTGGAAGCTCCAACACTGTGAGATCCCGCTTTAACCATGGGTGCGATGCTTAGATTGCATGTTCAGTATGTGGGCGTACATAAGCGGGAAGTAGTTGGTTGAAAATCGACGGTTCGAATTGCCCGAAAGCTCTCCGTAAAAGCCTCACAGTTTGGATCCCCTACTTCGTTGCCTTTTTAGACTGTTCCGAGCAGACTAGATTTTCCTGGACCAACACACCAAGATGCTTTTCAAGAGAAAACTGTTGCAGATCTTGGTCCCCTCGCTTATATGTGTGAACCATTCGGTGTCGTGAATGGAGCACTCGACATGTAGCCACATTGAAAAAAAGAGATTTTGGACTGACCATCCAGAAATCTTGTCAAAGTCGATTTGAAGCTGAATACGGTCATTTGAAGCTCTGCTCACTCACCAAACTTTGATTTCATAAGCGTAGAGTAAACAGTTTGACGTAATTTGAATCAGTAGATCGTTTGTGATGACCAATAATAGACGGGGCCCCAGTACCGAACCCATTGTCACTCTGCATTCGACGTGCATTGGGTATGACATGAATTCACTTACTCTCACCTCCAGAGGTCTGTGTGAGAGAAAATTGCAGATGTATTCGTGAAGAGTGTTTTCAGTATGACCACTTGAAGTTTGGCGAGAAGGATACGATGGTCCAACCGGTCGAACGCTTTAGAGAAATCAAGGTAGGTCACATCAAATCCTGCACCAACATCCACAGTTTCGGTGCAGTCATCTGGTGCTAACAATAGTTTGGTTGTGTACGACCGATTCCGGCAGAAGCCGTGTAGCTGCTGAGCAATGTAACCAAAGTCTTCCATATAAGACATGAGTGCCTTGACAACGATACCCTCCATAAGATTTGAAAGAACTGGCAGTAGATTCACTCGTCCGTAATCGGCTGGGTCAGTATGACTACTCTCTTTGTAGACGGGAGTGAGTATGTCCCGTAATTTCACATTGCAGGAATATGTCTGTCGTCAATGCAGTGCTGGAACAGCCGTGCCAAAGGTTCAGACAAAATTGTGGTCGCCACAGCAAGCGTATTTGGGCGGATATCGTCAATTCCTGGATAGGCGTGCAAACACATGGATAGCAGCTTTCTCATCACGACGTCTGTCGTAAAATTTATTTGTGTAAGTCTTGGTGTGGGCACCATAGATTCCAAGAATTCAGGAGACCACGGGATGCAATGAAACCTTGGTGAATGTCGTTGTTGGGAAACCTTCGACGCTTCTTTAGCAGTCCGAGTTTGACCGTCCGCTGTTTGAACAAGGGGAAAGCCACTTTTCACCTTGCGAAGGCTGTTCACGCGCATGTACAGATGTTTGCGACTTGAAGTCAATCGCTCGGTTAAAGCCTGTTGATAAGCTACTTTGTACTCTAGCATTAACTAGGTACAGTGGTTACGGTGAACAACATAGGCCTTCAAGCTACTCAGATTCGGATCAGTTTTGTGGGTATACCACGCCTCGTTTCGCATCACATTGCGTTTGTGTGTCTTACTCAGTATAAACGACGCCATGTTTCACGAACTGCTAGTCGTTGTCCGATGCTCCAATAACCAAAACTTTCCCAGACAATTTCAGGTGGATCCTCGGTTAGAACACTCCAGTCGGTCGCTCTAACGAGTCAGATTAAGGTGACGTATCTGGTTATGGTTCACGTCGTTTGAGTGCCGTCGTTAGGATATTCAGCATAGCAAGTGCACAAGCGATGCGAAGTCTTATGATCACTGAGGTCTAGAGGAGTATCGTGTTACAGAGAGCGATCTTACGGTCTGCCTACCAGCCAAGAACCGTGACAAAACATTGGATCAATTTACACTTGGAGATTGAACGCAAGCAGAGATGAAAACGCGAATCAATATTAGGTCAGCGGCAAGTTGAACTCTGAACTTGAACCGTCTGAGTCGTGTTACTTAGCATCTCCAATATCGATGTGTTAGTAGTTGTATTCAACCTATTTATTGCGCTATGCACTGACCCAATACGAATCCCTCAGTCCGGCAGATCTTGGCCTTCTCATTTTGTTGCGGGTTGAACCGGTTGGAGGCGGCACAACGGTTTGTGGCTGGATTTCGCACCGTCAGTGGAAACCACAACATATCGATTGCCACTCTCTCTATTATCATTTATTCATTCATGAATATTCAGTCCAATTTTGATGACCTGTTGTTACCCCTGAATCTGGTGGACCAAGTGTCGTGGCCATAAATCCGAAAATCTGAGATAAGAGCTTGCACGTCTGATTTGAATTGCTCTCCTTGTTTCGCCTGGGATTCTAGAGCATGTAAGTTGGAATCGCGGGTGACTAGAATGTGACTGTACTTCCTGTTTGTCACTTGCCTCAACGCAGCCAGGAAGTTGCAGCCCATTACATTTGTAGACGATGGTGGGCGGTAAACTACAGCCAATAGGCCAAGATCGTTCCCACTCCGACGTAAGGTAAAACAAATGCAGTCAAGTACGTCGGTTTCCGAATTGTGTATTGGTTCGCACTGCATCTTTTTACGAAAGTAGTGGGTTACCCCACCATCTTTGCTGGCTTGATCATTCCGGACGACGAACATAACTGTTAGCGCGCTTTCGGCATCCGTTATCTCACAGCGCAACCATTTTTCCGTGTTAGCGATGAGGTCCCAAGCTGCTTACGCGGATCGAAGTCTTAATTCTGCTAATTTGTTGAGTAGACCTTGAGCATTTGTGCACATGCATGAGAGATTCTCGACAAAAAGTGTGTTGGATGAAATAGATGAAGCAAGTGAGTTTACGCCAACCGATGAAAGGTCGGTGGCTAATCGTTTTTTGATGAGTTGCAGACCCTCGAAACGAATTTGGTATATATGCAAGTAGCAGATGCCCAGGATCCCAGTAGTTGCTCATGCTCTGCTGTTTCCATCCGGATGTTATGGCTACGGCTGAAACCGTCACCGTGTCAGGTCCTACAATTGGTGTTCTCATTGAGAGTTGTACCCCCAATGAGTTGTCATAAGTTGTTGGTGGTGATCGTGCTGCTTTCAGACGCATTTCTGTTGATAACCTACTACGGTATTTAGTTCAGTTCTCTAGAAGTGTTTGTGCCGTTAGTTCTGATTGCAACACCAGTTTCAACAGCTTGGGACCGCACCTCTTACAGTTCGGTGGTATGTAGATCCTTGTCAAGGAGGTGGCTACAAACTTTTCGAAAGAAAGAGCCTCACGGATGCAATGCCATTGCTTCCGGACGTGTAGCTGGGCGTCATCCGAAGAGGAATCGGCAGGATCAGGAACACCGTGAGCAATCACTGTTTTCTTATCTTAACTTTTCCGGTTCCTCTTTCTGTTAGTGGGATTCACTGGATTTCAGGTAGTATTCGTACACCACTTGAAGCGTTGCTGAGTTTATTCGTAGACAGCAGTACGGTATCTGTCTCATCCGCCGAGTTTAGTGTTACCCGAAGTAACCGGAGTTCACAGTAGTGCAGTGCATTTTTGTGACGAGATGCGCTTTTTCGTCGTGCGATCAGCATAGACACTGATCGCCGTACAGATGGAACTCCAATGATTTTGATTGTCTGTCAGCCTCCCCTTAATCATATTTTGTCTTCGGGGACATTAGTGCACACAATGTTTGAGGCATCATGGTTGCCCCTGGTGGCTACTGGTTTTGGAGCCTTAGTATTCGGTGCGTTTGGTGAATTTGTGAACGGCAATGATAGAAGCCATCCGTGCTGCGACACTAATTTTCTCTAGCCCGGCCACTAAGGTTATCGGTGTTTGCTTGGCGACACCCAATGTGCATGTTACCTGGTTCCTGACTATGGCAGCTTGACTGCAGCTTAGAGTCTCCTGTATAGCGAACAAACTACTCGGTATAACCCACCGTAGAGGTTGAAGTAGGCATGCTGCAGACAATAATTTTACTTGTTAAAGAAAGAGAGTAGAGATTTGCTACTGGTGAAGACTGAGACGTTGGTGAAATGATGGGACGTTTGGCTCCCTTCTTCGGCCTGAATGGGGAATCCAGGGTGTTATTTTCACGTATAGGTGCAGGTCAATTTCCTCCACTATGTGCCACCCTGACGCACACCAGTTGCTCTACTGCTTCCGATAGTCTATCACACTTCTTCAGTAGCATAGTTACACGGCTAAAACTAGGATATCACGGCATACTGGACAGGACAAAACGCCGCTGTCGTGTTATTATACCGATGCATTTTTATCGGTCCCATCCCAAGGTATTTTGTGCGATAGGTATTCAAGCAACTGCTGCAAACTAGCCTACTCATCAACAGTTTTGCACAAAACCCACAAGCTCTTAACATGAGACATGTTCGCCGAGGGCGTACAGTTTTATGATCACGCGATTGTTGCGTGATCAGTTAGTGCAGCTTCCCGCGGCAATGATGAACGAGAGTCAGTGTGACGCGCTCGCTGTCACCAGTGTTCCCTTGCAACCATACGTTGCAGTGTTGGTCGGTTGCTCGAGCGATGTTAGGCTTGGCTGATTTGGGACTTGGCAAATGAATCTAAAGACAACGCTGAAGACGGATTGAGAGTGCATAAAATCCTACAAAGATTCCTTGAGAAACGGAGGACTAGAATGTGCGTAAGCTTTTCGGATTGCCTCGAGAATTCTGCACCGATGGAGGTTACACAGGAGTGTAATGTGCAAAAAGCGCATGGGCTTTGCGCTTGTGTTCAATCACGGATGACAGTCAACTCGGTAATTGGTGGTTAGGTCTTTAGTGGTAGTTCCACGTATGCTGGATCACTGTGTAGAGCTGGTAAATACCAATATGCACACTAAGCTCCTGCGCAAGCAGTGTCTTGAATCACTACGGGTCAATCCCAGTGACGAAAGCAGAAAAAGAGGGCGGACACGCTCTGGACACACCATTCACAAGCGTGAGTCATCTAAGGCACAGCCGTAATGCCCTTGATATTGCTCTCGTAATGACGCCCACATCATTTGCAGACTGTTGTGCGTGGCTTGACAGACATGAGTGGAATTTGCGGTAGACGCTACAACATCACCCCCTCCATAAACGACGCATTAGCATGAGTGACGATTGACCTGCTAGTCCCACTGCTTC
Organism: Dicrocoelium dendriticum; assembly: GCA_944474145.2. NCBI lineage: Eukaryota > Metazoa > Platyhelminthes > Trematoda > Plagiorchiida > Dicrocoeliidae > Dicrocoelium > Dicrocoelium dendriticum. The sequence goes on along the minus strand of OX104065.1, from coordinate 136,133,356 downwards.
GGCCCTCGTTTCTGGACATTGAATCGGCGTTTGGTTGTAGGGCTGAGTAACGCTGGCCGTCGTTAATTTGGCGACCGTCTGCAAACTTGTACTTTCCTGGCCCTAAGCTCCGAGTACTTCTGATGGAGCGCGCTAATCCTGGCTGCTCTTTACGTGCCTGCCTTTCCTTTAGCTTGACTAACGTTCTGGGACGTAACGGTATGGATTGCTTTTCGTAAGAGGAATGATAACGTCGGCGACGCTCCAGTTGGTGGGGCTCGCTGTTTTTCGTAGCCGAAATAGCTGTGTTTAACTTCATGCGTAGCTTCCTGCCGAAGATTAGCTCACCTGGCGTGCGATCGCTCTTTCTGTGGTGTGATGTTCTGTGGGTAAACAGAGCCTCGACTACGGCATCTTCTCAATGCATACCGGACAAACTTGCTGTGTGTATACTTTCCTTTAGGGAGCAGTTTGTGGGCTCAATCATTCAGTTGGCAGCTGGATTGCATATGCCAGTTCGTACATCTTTCACATCGTGAAGTTTCAGTAACTGTCGGAATTCTTAGTTTTTGAATTGCGATGGTTGTCCGTCCTAATTTCTCCGGGAAGCTCAAAACTAGTAAACGAATGCTTCAGTCATCTTATAACGGTTGAAATGTTGACATCGTCAAAACGGAAATCATATGCCACTTATTGTAAAAGCATGTTGCCACTAAACACTTTCTCTGGAGACTCGGAGCAGAATGGAATGGTCACATGATGTCAATTGCCACCTTCGACCAAGGCTTCATTTGATAACTGATAGGTTGAATGGGCGCATCGATCGGCTTAGAGCTTTGTTGGCTTTCTGACACGCATTGCCAGAGCGGACACATGACTATGCTATTTTCGTCATGTTCGGCCACCGAGAAGGTTTTTGTAGTCGTTCGTATGATACCCGGATGCCCCTTATGTGCACATTGGGTAATTTTTGACATTAGTCTCTGTTGAGTCACGAATCTCAATCTTTGCATAAGGCAACCATCGATGACGGCTAACTCGTGTGGTAAAACATAAAATGCCCATAGTTCACCACTAGGCTTCATGTAGTAAGGCCGGCCTTGAGAGAGGTGGCGTAAAACCTCTTGTACATTTGGGTCACCTTGGTTAGGTTCTTGAAGCTCTTGCTTGGTTACGGTAGAATGCTCACTTGAATGTAAAGCAGCAACCATGACATACTCTTATCGGAATCGTCCAATGTTAGCTGTGATAAGCTATCTGACATACGATTTTCGGAGCTATGGCGGAATGTGATTTGAAAATCCTTGTTCAATAAACGCGCATACCAGTGGTTAATCCGCAGTGGCTTGTGACCATTGGTTTTTCGACTGAGGAAGGTAGATGGAACCGCTTGATTTGTACGCAATGTAAACCTCCGACCACAACAGATATAGGTGCCAGTTTTCACAGGCCTAGACAGAGAAAAGGTGCACGCTTTTACCGGTGGGGTAGGAACCCACTGTAGAGGATAATTTTCTAGAGGCTTAGGCGATCACATTTTCCTCTTCGTTTTGCATCTGCGACAGGACCGCTCCTAATCCGATGTTTGACACATCCGTGGAGACGAATGTAGGGCAGTTTTCATCGGAAATCGTAAGGCGGCTGTTCAGAGCCAGGCTGTTGTTCAAAGCCAGACTGCTGTTCAGAGTCCCGGTCGATGGTGGCATTATCTTTTGTCAACATGCTCAACGTCTCCGCTAGGCTGCCAAAATCGGGCAAATAGCGTAAGTTGTGCGAGCATATACTAAGAGATACTTCACCTCAGATGCATTCTTCGGTATGGTGAGTTGTGTGATGGCCCGTAGAATAGCGGCGCATGATCGGATTCCACCGACTGATAAGATTCACCTAATCAATTCCATTTCAGTAGCACCAAATGGAAACTTTTCGAATATTAGGCCGAAGCTCTAGGCTTAATAAGTGGTGTAATACAGTGCGTAGCCTTGGGTAGTGCTCTTCTCACGAATCCCGAAAACACAAATATCATCCATGTAAATGACTTGTCCCTGAAGATCTGCTAGTGCGTGGTTCATGCACTTCTGCCAAACTGCGGGAGCACAGCTGAGCCCCATTGGCAAAACTTTTTAGTAGAACAGACTGCTCGATGTCAGCAAAGCTGTTGCTAATCACCAATCTGGTGTCAATGGCATGTAGAAAAAATGCATTATTCAAGTCTAATTTTGAGAAAGATCGTGCGCCCCTTATCTTGACTAGCAACACATCAGTTGTGGGAAGAATGAACTTGTCGACGACGATCTGACTATTCAACACCTTCAAGTCATTGCATATGTGCACAGTACCGTCCTTCTTTACAACCGTGACCATAGGATGCACCCATTCGGAACACGTTATTGGCTCTAACAGATCATTCGATACCATCTACTACATGGCTTTCTCTACCACCGCACGCTTCGCTAACGGAATAGGACGTGGCTGCAACATTGAAAACGGCTTAGCGTCCTTTTCAATTCACGTGCGACGAGTGGCAGATAGAATCCGGTCAATCGTCTCAGTAAATAATTTGGGATAAAACTTTTAAGCACTGATGCGTCCACTGCTGTGATACGCATTCGATCGATAGATGGCTTTATATTAAGGGCGTCCATATCATTTCGCCCCAGCAAGGCTGGGCTGTCTTTAGATGCCATGTACACAGCAACCTCGGATGCAACCGACTGTAGACTACGTTTCGTCACTATATGTCCACGGATGCACACAGGGGCATTGGTGTAAGCATCAAACGTTTACAAAGGAGGATGCAATGGAATGTCATGTAAGTAATTGTCATAAAGGCTAGGTGGATTGACTGTTATTGGTCACGCAGAATCCAATTCCATCGCAACTGACACAGTGTTGTGGGGGCCTTGGAGCATAACCTTACGACTGTCAGGGAAGGGAGATCGGACTCCAGCAAGCATGTTTGCCGGTGGTCTGGCTGATGTAGTTTTCTGATTGCAAACGTATTTGCCTCAGCGGACGCAGAAGTAGACTCGGTCCATGGTTGTTCATCTAGCGCCACGCTGCGGGAGCCACAATACTGGGCAAATAGCCCCGCCTACCATCGTT
>OX104065.1:136109500-136129773 GCA_944474145.2 Dicrocoelium dendriticum | reverse complement strand
CATCGATATGCGTCTGAGATCCTATTTGCTGAAGGCGCTTGACCAATGAAACAGCCCCTACCATGCCAGTGAGTGGTTCTATTCAGCATAACGAAGACTCAACTTGATTGCCCCGGAGGAGCAACCCCGTTGACCCCCAGGCGTAAATGTTTTGCCCGAATGTCCAACTTCAATGAAAAATGGTATAGTTTTGGGCTTCCCGGAGAAATTGTGACGGACAACCACCGCAATTCAAAAACTAAGAATCCCGACAGTTCCTAAAACTTCACGACGTGAAGGATGTACGAACTGGTATGTGCAATCCAGCTACCAAATGAATGATTAAGCACACAAACCGCTCCCTAAAGGAAAGTATACACACAGCACGTTTGTCCGGTATGCATTGAGAAGATGCCGTAGTCGAAGCTCTGTTTACCCACAGAACATCGCACCAAAGAGAGAGGGATCGCACGCCAGGTGAGCTAATGTTCGGCAGGAAGCTACGCATGAAGTTAAACACAGCTATTTTGGCTACGAAAAACAGCGAGCCCCATCAACTGGAGCGTTGCCGACATTATCATTCCTCTTACGAAAAGCAATCCATACCCTTACGTCCCAGAACGTTAGTCAGGCAGACACGTAAAGAGCAGCCAGGCTTAGCGCGCTCCATCATAAGCACTCGGAGCTTAGGGTCAGAAAAGTACAAGTTGGCGTACGGTCGCCGAGTTAACGACAGCCAGTGTTACTCAGCCCTACAACCAAACGCAGATTCAATGTCCAGAAACGAGGGTCGAAGCAGTGGGCCTAGCAGCTCAATCTTCACTCATGCTCAGGTGCTCGTTTAGGGAGGGGTTAATGTTGTAGCGCCTACCGCAAGTTCCGATAATGTCCGTCACGCCACGCGCAGCAGCCTGCAAATGATTGGGGTGGCGCCGTCGGGAGCTAGATATCAACGTCATTACGGCTGTGCCTTAGCTGACTCACGTTTGTGAATACTGTGTCCAGAGCGAGTCCGCCCCCTTGTTCTGTTTTCGTTAGTTGTTTCGGCCCGTAGCGATTCAAGACACTGCTTGCACAGGAGCTTAATGTACATATTGGTAATTAACAGCTCTACACATTGATCCAGCATACGTGGAACTACCACTAAAGAACTAACCACCAATTACCGAGTTGACTGTCATCCGTGATTGAACACAAGCGCAAAGCTCATGCGCTTTTCGCACATTACACTTCTGTGTAACCTCCATCGGTGCAGAATTCTCGGGGCAATCCGAAAAGCCTATGCACATTCCAGTCCTCCGTTTCTCAAGGAATCCTTGTAGGATTTTATACATTCTCAATCAGTCTTCAGCGTTGTCTTTAGATTCATTTACTAAGTCCCAAATCAGCCAAGCCTAACATCGCTCGATCAACCGACCAACACTGCAACGTATGGTTGCAAGGGAACACTGGTGACAGCGAGCGCGTCACACTGACCCTCGTTTATCATTGCCGCGAGAAGCTGCACTAACTGATTACGCAACAATCGCGTGATCATAAAACTGTACGCCCTCGGTGAACATGTCTCATGTTAAGAGCGTGTGAGTTTTGTGTTAAACTGTTGATGAGTAGGCTAGTTTGCAGCAGTTGCTTGAATACCTATCACACAAAATACCTTGGGATGGGGACGATAAAAATGCATCGGTATAATAACACGACAGCGGCGTTTTGTTCGCGCAATATGCCCTGCTATCCCAGTTCCTAGCCGTCTAAACTGTGCAACTGAAGAAGTGTGATAGACTATCGGAAGCAGTAGAGAAAATGGTATGCATCAGGGTGGCGCATAGTGGAGGAAATAGACCTGCACCTATATGTGAAAAGAACACCCTGGATTCCCCATTCAGGCCGAAGAAGGGAGCCAAACGTCCCATCATTTCACCAACGTCTCAGTCTTCACCAGTAGCAAATCCCTACCTTCTTTCTTTAACAAGTAAAATCATTGTCTGCAGCATGCCTACTTCAACCTCTACGGTGGGTTATACCGAGTAGTTTGTTCGCCATACAGGAGACTCTAAGCTGCAGTCAACCAGCCGTAGTCAGGAACCAGGTAACATGCACATTGGTTGCCGCCAAGCAAACACCGGTAATCTTAGTGGCCGGACTAGAGAAAAGTAGTGTCGCAGCACGGATGGCTTCTATCATTGCCGTTCACAAATTCACCAAACACACCGAATACTAAGGCTCCAAAACCAGTAGTCACCAGGCGCAACCATGATGCCTTAAACATTGTGTGCACTAATGTCCCCGAATGCAAAATATGATTAAGAGAAGGTTGACAGACAATCAAAATCATTGGAGTTCCATCTGTACGGCGATCAGTGTCCATGCAGATCGCACGACATTAAAGCGCATCTCGTCACAAAAATGCACTGCACTACTGTGAACTCCGGTTACTTCGGGTAACACTAAACTCGGCGGATGAGACAGATACCGTACTGCTGTCTACGAATAAACTCAGCAACGCCTCAAGTGGTGTACGAATACTACCTGAAATCCAGTGGATCTCACTAACAGAAAGAGGAACCGGAAAAGTTAAGATAAAAAACAGTGATTGCTCACGGTGTTCCTGAGCCTGCCGATTCCTCTTCGGATGACGCCAAAATACACTCCCGGAAGCAATGGCATTGCATCCGTGAGGCTCTTTCTCTCGAAAGTTCGTAGCCACCTCGTTGACAAGGATCTACATATCACTGAACTGTAAGGAATGCGGTCCCAGGCGGTTGAAACTGGTGTTGCTATCAGAACTAACGGCACAAACACTACTAGAGAACTGAACTAAATACCGTAGTAGGCTGTCAACAGAAATTCGTCTGAAGGCAGCACAATCACCACCACCAACTTATGACAACTTATTCGGGGCTCAACTCTCAATGAGAACACCAATTGTAAGACCTGACTCGGTGACGGTTTCAGCGGTAGCCATAACATCCGGAGGGACACAGCAGAGTACGAGTGACTACTGGGATCCTAGGCATCTGCTACTTGCATATATACCAAATTCGTTTCCAGAGTCTGCAACCCATCGAAAAAGGATTAGCCACCGACCTTTCATCGGTCGGCGTAAACTCACTTGCTTCGTCTATCTTATACAACACACTTTTGGTCGTAAAGCGCTCATGCATGTGCACAAATGCTCAAGGTCTACTCAACAAATCAGCTGAATTAAAACTTCGATACGCGTCAGCAATTTGGGACCTCATCGCTAACACGGAAACATGGTTGCACTGTGAGATACCGGATGCCGAAATCACGCTAACAGTTATGTCCGTCGTCCGGAATGATCAAGCCAGCAAAGGTGGTGGGGTAACCCACTACTTTCGTAAAAAGATGCAGTGCGAACCAATACACAATTCGGAAACCGACGTACTTGACTGCATTTGTTTTACCTTACGTCGGAGTGGGAACGATCTTGGCCTATTGGCTGTAGTTTACCGCCCACCATCGTCTACAACTGTAATGGGCTGCAACTTCGTGGCTGCGTTGAGGCAAATGGTTAACAGGAATTACCGTCACGTTCTAGTCGCCAGCCATTTCAACTTACATGCTTTAGTATCCCAGGGCACACCAGGAGAGCAATTCAAAGCAGGCCTGCGAAATCTTATCTCAGATTTCTGGATTTATAGCCACGATACTTGGTCCACCAGATTCAGGGGTAATAACAGGACATCCAAATTGGACCGAATATTAACGCATGAAGAACTGATAATCGGCAGTGTGGCAATCGATATGTTGTGGTTTCCACTGACAGTACGAATAGCCTGCCAGAAACTGTTGTGCCGCCTCCAACCGGTACAACTCACAATAAAATGAGGACGCCAAGATCTACCGGACTGAGGGATTCGTATTGTAGCAGTGCATAGCGTAATAAATAGGTTGAATACAACTACTCATACATCGGTATTGGAGATGCTAATTAACACAACTCACACAGTTCAAGTTCAGAGCTCTACTTGCAACTGAACCTACGTTGATTTGCCTTTTCATCTCTGCCTGCGTTCAATTTCCAACTGTAAATTGATCCAATGTCGTGCCACGGTTCACGGCTTGTACGCTGCCCGTAAGCTGGCTGTCTGTAATACCTCCTCCTTTTTGAACTAGGTAGACCGGTTGCTGTAAATGTATTCCTCTGGGGATCGACCTGCAAGGGTTGCACGCATCTTCTTACCCGCTTTGGCCTTAGTCGGTGTTCACTTTCAGTCCGTTTCACGACTTGCGTATCCTGTCCGGTCGAGGTGCTTGAGTGCTAAATGCATAACAATTCATTTAATTCAAATCCTTTAGGGTCGCATTTCTCTGGGATCTTTGCAGACTGCGGTCGCAGTTGCTTGGCATGGAGAACCCATACCTGCCTACCAACAAGAACATCGTACATTACTTTGCCACGTCGTACCACGACTTGACCTGGTATCCAGTTTATTATACGCCCTCGATGAAAGGCAGCAAACACTGCGTTTTCAACGGAACTTTCTGCGCCTTGCTCTGTACCGTCCGTTGTACTGGGCTTCCATATCCAAATTCGTATGTCGTATCGATGGGCGTTTTGGATCCATGAGATTTAGGGTGGTTCTCAGTTTTCAATCCATGAAGGCATCAGCAGTGCGTTGGGATTCGGAGTTACTCGATACTTTAACAAGAATCTGTCCAAACTCTCATCCAGCTTTCCTTCGCCCTTCCATTTTAAAAATGCACGTTTTGGGGTGTCGACATACCTTTCTGCTTGCCCATTTGATTGGGGATGATACGGTGCAGTCCTCATGTGTTGGATTCCATTGTGTGCGCAAAAGTCAGCGAATTGATAGGATGTGAACTGTGATCCGTTATCCGATACGATTGTTTCCGGATGAGGTGGTATGGTTGTATGATGCACCATGACGTTCGTTTCAGAACACACATTATTCAGTGGTACATTGAGCAAATTCAATCTATCAATCCAATCAATGCCAAGAAGATTAATGTCGACACAAGAAACTAAGTAGATGGTTCCACGGAGGCTCAGATCTTTGAATTTAATGTCACATGTGAACTCACCATCTAACCTCAGTGGTTCGCCGGATGCATTTTGGGCAGTCAGATTGGTGCGCCTCAGTGGAGGTTTGCCAAGTCTCGTCCATGATGATCGAGAAATGATGGTAATGTCCGATGCCGTATCTAGTTGCAAGGATATAGGAACATCGTTAATTTTGACGGTGAGGTACTTTCGTTTGCCCGCAAATTCTGTGCGACAGTTCGCGAGAACTACTTTTGTCTTTGCTCCCTGAAACGACGTCTTTTTGGAGTTAGAGTTCGTGTACAAGTTTGGGGTAGAGACAGGCCTGGAATCGCACGTTTTGCGACAGTGTGATTCATTGTGACCTAGACGTTTGCACTTCTGACCGAGATGTTTCTTGTAAATAGAGAATCGCACAAAATACCATCCACCACAGTTCCAGCATGAGGTCGGGGCTTTCTGGTTGGGTACTCAATGGCTCACATTTTTACCTCGAACAAGAGTACGGTAAATCTGTGCTTCACTTCTGGGGTCAGCATTTTCAAGCATTTTGGTATCATGCTTTAAGTTACTCAGTCTCTGGCCTTCAGCAGCAATATCCTGTAACGTCAAATGAGGTTCCCGCTCTAAATAGTGTTGGACGCGCGTGCACACATCAGCATCGACATGAGACTGAAGACTGCAAACATATATGAGACTTGAACTGATCAGGTGTCATGGTACCGAGTTTAAAAAGTTCACACTCTTGGTTCACAACTCCAGCATGTGTTATCACGTTTAAGCAACTATAAACAATTATAAAGGATAATGAACAAGGATGCATGCTCATCGAAAATGGACATCAGTGTTTTCACAGTCTCATTGAAGCGGAAACCCCTTGGATTCTTTGGCAGCAAACATTGGTATAGCTTCCATGCTCCAGTGCACCGAGTTTACACAGCAACAACCGAATCTTCCATGCATCATCTTGCATCGCCAACACAACTGGGAAAATATCTTCATATTTCTTGAACCAGGAATCAAAAGGTACTCCGTTTGCTTCATCGAAGACGAACTCTGTGATTTCTGTCGTGTACGTGTCTACTGAAGACTGCGTGCCAGCAGCTTGGGGCTCAGGTTGAACTTTTAGCTTCTGCGCAAATAACTCGAACAAGTGACTCCGGGATTCCTCGAACTGGAGTTGCTGTTAATGGAGAAGCTGATGCATCTGCTCAAGTGAAATGGCCATTATTGTCCAACACGTTCGTCGCCAGAAACCTGTTGCGGTTTCCACTGACAGTACGAATAGCTTCCCAGAAACTGTTGTGCCGTCTCCAACCGGTTCAACCCGCAACGAAAAGAGAACGACAAGATCTGCCGGACTGAGGGATTAGCATTGTATAAGTGCATAGCGCAATAAATGGGTTGAATACAACTACTAATACCTCGATATATAAATAAATAAATAAATAACCGGTATATTCCTCGGTGATTCGAGGTGCAGTCCAACTATGTGGTCTGATCAATGTGTACAACTGGATCGCAAAAGAAAAATCAATTTGTTCACGTTTTTTACAATGGATCCAAAGCAGGTACTAAACTAATTGGCAGGATTAAGGCATTAAAGAAATTAAAAACCAGGAACAATAACGTAAGCAGATTTAAACAGATGTGCAGTTAAAGTAATACGGCCACTCGTGGAACCATCCCCAGGGGACCTGCTTCCATGCAAGGTATTCCCTCGAAAGGTTTCGCTCGCACTTCCATGCAATAACTGGCCGTGTGCCGGTGTGGCATAGTAGCATATGAGCCATCACCTGTTTATCATATGTTCTGTTCTTTTTAAAACTGCATGTGTACATGTATTATAGGCCATGAAGGCTCAGCTCAGTCCGTCATGCGGATCATTCTATTATGGCACCTTTTATACGCCAATCAATTTGTGGCAATGTGACTTGCATAGGTAAAGTCTTTTATAATCTGGAAGCTATAATCCGTCACCACAGGAGATCAGCTCAGTCGTGGCCAACAACGAAATAAGGAAGAATATACAAAAGAGGAATCATGGAAAACTATACCGTTAGTGTAAAAATAGGCAGGTATGTTTTTCACATCGGCATAGAAATGGATCGAGCCGATCATACGATAAATTGTGTGGCGTGACAGCCGGAGACGGATGACTGTACGAGTTGTCCATAGGCAAAAGTCGCATAGGGAATCAGTTATTGCCATCACTGAATTCAAGTATATGTTTCTGGACTGTTAACCTCAGAGAAGAAGGGGAAATGATTAGCACTGGAGAACAAATATAGCGAAAGGGATCGCAGAACAATATTATGAAGTAAACAATTTGTGGGGAAAAGTATGAAACTAGTTCCTGACGTCGCACCAGTAAATAATTTTGCTCTCGGTTTTAAACAGAAGACAGTTGGTTTGAATTAAGTTTAAAAGGAGTAAAACCGCATAGGAGGTAGCGTTAAGGAATAGCATAAGAAGCGGTATGTAGCAGCTCATCCTAGCTGAGCATGTGTTCTCTGGTGCCTTCGAGTCGATGTTCTCCGGTATCATACCTGATCCAGCCCTTCTTCATACAGCTTTTCATCATCACGATATTGTAGACGTTAAGTAACACAACTCACTCGGTTCAAGTTCAGAGTTCAACTTGCAACTGACCCCACATTGATTTGCGTTTTCATCTCTGCCTTCGTTCGATCTCCAATTGTAAATCAATCCAATGTTGTGCCTCGGTTCATAGATGGTACGCTGACCGTAAGCTGGCTCTCTGTAGCACGGTTCTCTCTAGGCCGCAGTGATCATACGACTTTAAATTTCTTGTGCACTTGCTATGCTGAATATCCTAAGGACAGCACTCAGATGACGTGAACCATAACCAGATACGTCACCTTGATCCGACTCGTTGGAGCGACCGACTGGAGTTTTCCAACCGAGGATTCACCTGAAATTGTCTGGGAACGTTTCGTCAGTAAGTTTAACACCATGGTTAGTGGAGCGTCTGAAACCGATTAGCAGTTCGTGAAACATGGCGTCGTTTATACGGAGTAGGAGACGCAAACACAGGGTGATGCGCAACCAGGCGTGGTATACCCACAAAACCGACCCGTAACCACTGTACCTAGCTAATGCGCGGGTACAAATTAGCTTACCAACAGGCTTTAGCTCAGCGATTGACTTCGTCGTTAACATCTGTACAAGCACGTGAATAGCCTTCGCAAGGTGAAAACTGGCTTTCCTCTTGTTCAAACAGCGGATGGTCTAACTCGGACTGCGAAACAAGCGTCGAAGGTTCTGCAACAACAATATGCACCAAGGTTTCATTGCATCCTGTGTTCTGAATCTTTGGAATCTATGGTGTCCACAACAGGACTGACTCTCATATAAATTTTACCGCAGACATAGTGATGAGAAAGCTGCTATCCATGCGCCTGCACGCCTGTGCAATGTGAAAACACGGGACATACTCACTCCCATCTTCAAAGGGAGTAGTTGTGCTTACTCAGCCGATTATCAACGAGTGATTCTACTGGCAGTTCTTTCAAAAGTTATGGAGGGTATCGTTGTCGAAGCACTCAAATCTTAGCTGGACGGCTTTGGTTACATTACTCAGCAACAACACGGCTTCTGCCAGAATCGGTCGTACACAACCAAACTAGTGTTAGCACGAGATGGCTGCAACGAAACTGTGGATATTGGTGCAGGATTTCATGCGACCTGCCTTCATTTCTCCAAGACATTCGACCGGTTGGACCATCGTATCCTTCTTGCCAAACTTCGAGTCGTGATATTGGGAACACACCCCTCGAGTGGATCTGCAATTTTCTCTCTCACAGACTTCTGGTGGTGAGAGTAAGTGTATTCATGTCGTACCCAATGCACCTCGAATGCGGAGTGACACTGGGTTCGGTACTGGGGCTCCGTCTATTCTTGGTCTGAATAAACGATCTACTGAGTCAAATTGTGTCAAACTGTTTGCTCTACGCCTATGAAATCAAAATTTGGTGAGTGAGCAGAGCTTCAAATGACCGTATCCAGCTTCAAATCGACTTTGATAAGGTTTCTGGATGGTCAGTCCAAAATCTCTTTTGTTCAACGTGGCTACATGTCGAGTGCTCCATTTAAGACACCGAATGATTCACACATAAAAGCGGAGGGACCAAGACCTGCAACACTTTTCTTTTGGAAGCATCTTGGTGTGTTGGTCCAGGAAAATCTAGGCTTCTCGAAACAGTCTAAAAGGGCAACGAAGTAGGGGATCCAAACTGTGAGGCTTTTACGGAGAGCTTTCGGGCAATTCGAACCGTCGCTTTTCAACCAACTACTTCCCGCTTATATACGCCAACATATTGCACATGCAATCTAAGCATCGCACCCATGGTTAAAGCGGGATCTCACGGCGTTGGAGCTCCCACAACGTCCGGTGACCAAAAAGTGTCAAGGGGCTGCGTTTCTTGTCATAAAAACAGCGACTCAGGGTGCACAGCATTTTCAGCAGACGTTATCGCCGTTTGCGTGTTGACCTAATCGTGTCTTACCGAGTATTAAACCTTAATCAGTTATTACATCCGAATTACCATAACTGACTGAGAGACCATCATCTCACATTGGAAAAAACAATACAGTCGTTTGAAGTGTGGAAGAAACTTCTGCTCGCTGCGTGTCTGCCACACATGGAATGCTCTCCCAGCAGCTGTTATTTCAGTCTGCACGTTAGCCGTGTTCAAAGCACGTGCCGATAGTGCATTGACCGTAGTGCGCCATATCACATAATCCAAACGATCCATGCAAACAGCAGCAAAACAAAAAAAAACAAACCCAACTCAATATTTTGCCCGGAAACCACAGACGATAACCTTGGATAGTAGATAAAACGGACGGGAACGCTGTAATGGGCAAGTGCGCAATTTGCGGTTTTTCACTGTTTCCTATTGCTATTTTTGCCTTAATTTTGATTGGTGTACCGTGCCCCTAACTCAACACCCGAAACCGACTACCACTTAGCGGCTGCTTTAAGGTGCAGTTTACAACAAAAGCACACTCACGTTCTTATCATGGGTGATTTCAACGTACATTGTTTAGGAGCCCCTGCCACGACCGGCGAACAATTCAAAACCGATTTACAAGATCTAGTAACTACTGCTCCTCTTTACAACCACATCACTTTGCCCACTCGGTTCAGAATTGGTAACAGGCCATCTGTGCTGGATCTTGTGCTTACCAACCAGGAGCATATGATTGATGCGTTGGTTTTAGACTGCCCGTTGGGTCGCAGTGATCACTCAGTCATCAGTTTCAACTTCGTCTGCTATGCAGAATATCGGAATGATAACGATGATACGGTGCGAACCATCACAAGGTACGACCGACTCGCCCAGCTAGTCAGCGCCACAACATGGTCTTTCCTCGAAGAAGAACCCCCGGAAGTCGCCTGGATCGAGTTCGTCAACACATTCAGTCAGCTGATTGCACAGGCTTCAGAGATAAAAGCTTGCAATAAGTGTAAATCAGTTTCTTTCGTTAGGAGCAGAACCCGAAAATGGATGACAGTACGCAACGCTGCATGGCGAGTGTACAGAGAAGCTCCAGCACCAGAAACTTGGGACAACTACGTAGCCCGACGTAACCACTGCACTCAACTGTTAAGAGAAGACAAAGCCGCCTATCAGCAGAACATCGCAAAAACCTTCAGTGCTAATCACAAACTGCTGTACAAGCACGTTAATAGCCTACGAAAGGTGAGGCAAGGATTTCCTCCACTCAAGACGGCTGATGGCCCAACAAGAACATCTATGGAAGCTGCAAACGCGTTGCAGATGCAATACGCCCCCGCGTTTCAAAGAGTCTTGCCACCAAGCGATCTACCAAGCTTTGTATTCTGCCCAATAGGACTAACCCACATCAATTTTACCGCAGAGGCTGTATTGCAAAAGCTGATTTGTCTACGCGAACACAGCTCGCCGGGTGTCGACACCATTTGTCCAGAGGCATTGGGAGCAGTAGCAAGCCAACTGGCAGGATATTTAGCTCAATTTTTCCAGCACTGCTTAGACCAGAACCAAGTTCCCGCCATGTGGAAGCTTGGAATAATAAGCCCGATTCACAAAGGTGGAAGCAGAACCGATCCCTCTAACTACCGCCCAGTAACCCTTCTTCCTATACTCTCCAAGGTCATGGAATCCATAGTTGCCGATGCACTGGTGGGCTATCTGGAAAACTGCAACCTCATCACTCCTGAACAGCACGGTTTCCGTCGACAGCGGTCATGTACAACTAATTTACTAATTGCACGTAGTAGTTGGACCGAGGCAGCCGACGCTGGAGAAGGTGTTGATGTGATCCACCTGGATTTTTCCAAGGCTTTCGATCGTCTAGACCATCGGATGCTACTATCCAAGCTGCAGCATTACGGGATCGGAGACCCTCTTTAAAGCTGGATCACCAACTTTCTATTTCAACGGCAATTAGTGGTCAGAGTTCGTAACTCATTATCGGACCCCATACAAGTCGAGTGTGGTGTGCCGCAAGGCTCGGTTCTGGGTCCACGTTTGTTTTTGGTGTTCATTAATGACCTTGCACAAGGAATCACCTCAAACTTCCTAATGTTTGCCGACGATATCAAGATCTGGCGCAGGATCCAGGCGAACATCGACCAACATTTGCTTCAGAGTGATTTAGATACGGTGTATCAATGGTCGACCCAAAACTTATTGCATTTCAACGCCAGTAAATGCAAGATGCTTTCCATCCGACATCAAAGCAGCTACTCATACCGACTCGGAACGGATGTACTACAACAATCAACTCTCCAACGTGACTTGGGTGTCCTGGTTCAAGATGACTTGGGTTGCTCCAGGCAATCCGAAAAGGCCTCGAAGACCGGGAAACAACACGTTGGGCTGTTGAGGCGGGCGTTTGGACAAATAAACAGCTCCATATTTCGACAAATGCTCAGTGCGTATGTTCGCCCCCTTGTCGAATATGCAATTCAAGCCTGGCATCCATGGCTGAAACACGACCTTAATGCACTGGAGCAGCCTCAACGCCGGGCATCTAAGAACGTAACTGGAATGCGCAATCTGTCCTACCAGGAGAGGCTGCGACGACTAGGATTGTTCAGTGGAAGCTATCGCAGACTACGAGGCGACCTGATTATGACATACTTGATTCTGCGAGACCCACATCATGTGTGCCGCCCTTTACTGCAACTCAGCAGCAATACAAACCTGAGGGGCCACTCATTAAAACTCGCAGATCAATACAGTCGTCTGGAGTGCCGCAGAAATTTCTTTTCCATCCGTGTCTGTCACCCGTGGAATGCTCTCCCAGAATCGGTCGTCTCTGCACCGACACTAACAGTATTTAAAAGACGGTTGGACGATGCACTCATCCACTTACACTTTGTTACTTAACACTACGTCTCCATCCTACACCTGGAGTTTAACCTGGAATTATTTGTTGTTAACTGTGGGTGTTGTGAATCTAAGTGGATCGCAGGACTGCAGCGAAGCAAATGAAAAGTCCTTATTCTCGTACTTAAAGTGTTAACTATTTTACTATCCTTTTCATCATAATTATTATGTTGATATCCCTACCAACTATCCAACGGGACTTGTAAAGCAACGCTTCTTAACCCGTATAAATTCATAGTTCATTGTTCACTCCTAACCAATCATTCGGCGGGACATATCAAGCTTCTGCTTGCTTTTATCCGCAATATACTATTAAGCATTGGCTGCACTCTTC
The DNA here is from genome assembly GCA_944474145.2 of Dicrocoelium dendriticum. Lineage (NCBI taxonomy): Eukaryota > Metazoa > Platyhelminthes > Trematoda > Plagiorchiida > Dicrocoeliidae > Dicrocoelium > Dicrocoelium dendriticum. Next base: position 136,117,031 of record OX104065.1, on the reverse strand, counting down.
CTTGCGGTTTCTAACAGGAGGAAAGTGCACAGCGAGTGTCGTGTTTTCAACGAAGAATGAAGAGAAGAGTACTTTTTTGTGAAAACAACGGGCCAACATCAGTTGCAGTGCAGATGGTGCAGTTTCGACATGTCAAGCTTTGGCTTATTTTATCCGCAAAATTTCATTGCCCATTGCATAAATACCATTGAATTTGAGCATTCGGACATACGAAATCTGGCAAACTCAATGCGAACGAGCTTGTATCTTGGCCCGGCTGGAATAACGTCGGCTGTGCTCTAGTACAGATGCCCTGATGTCCCATACAGTTTCGGAGGGTTATCCCAGATAAAACAATCGAACGATGATATATCATGGGTAAAATAGTGGTTGCTTAACAAGTCCCGTAGAATGGCCAACTGCAGAACTACAACATAATGAAAACTAAACAAAGCGACAAAATGAAAATGGTTTTATTGAACTCACCCCAATGTTCTCACAGAAAGGAGCCTGCCTCGATTGTGTAGGTTAGTGCAGCCGTACAACATTTGTCACATTATAACGTCAGTCGAGGTATACATTCTATATCTCCAAATGCAGGTGGGTTAGGAAAACGTCAGGGGTTTATTTTAAACCAAGGTAAATTGAGCAGGTTAACAGGGCAGTTTGAGAGGACGTTCCATGGCTGGCACTTGCGAAGAGAGTTAAAGTTCCGCCGACTTTCTCGCCAAATGTATTGTGTGACTAACTTGGACTGGTGGCCCCCTCAAATTCGCGTTATGACTGAATTATAGTAGATAACGGCAACCGTGGTTGGGGCTAGTCAGAATCTGGTAGGCCATTATTAGGCGGCTACTCAGGCCCCGATACCGGTCGTTGTACAATCTCACCGTCCTCAGCCTTAAATTGCCATGAAAGATGGAACAACCCTTTGACATGTTTCGTGGCTAGTTAACATTAAGTCTGGAGTGCTGTAAGATCCTGCTTGTGCCAGGGCTGCCAGATCTGGATTGCGTTTTCCACATGACGCCACACGTAGGTGTTAAGCAACTGCAAACAGACAGTAGGATCCAACCACCCGAATGCCCTCCACAACATGCGGACGCTTTTGTTTTCAGTCTTTGACATCTTCTCACATTGTTATGAGCAGTCCAAATCAACCTGGACATGGTCTCCAAGCTGGTATGTGATTTTCGGCTAGTGACGAATGTGCACTACCTTGCACTTAGACGAAGTCAACTGGAATAGGTTTCGGAGTGACCATTCATACGTGTGGAAATATACACTGGTTGCACCAAGATTTAGAAGTGGTCCACTTCAACTACACACGAGTTATCAGCCCAGCAGTCCTACATCCATTCTGTGCAGAACAATGAAATGGGCAATAAAAGCCAAACTTATCGAATTCCTATCTTCCTGGAAATTGATTAACACGTCCCAGCATGGGTGTCTGAGAAGGCGATCAAATATAATGTGTCAAGTACAAGTTCTAAACTTCGCTACTCGTTATATTGACTGTGGTAAGAGCCTGCTCATCACATTTCGTGATATGCGTAGAGCGTTCGATCTGATACCACATGGCAAGCTTTTATCGAAAGTATATTCCTTCGGTATTACCGGCAATTTACACGGTTGGACATTATCGTAGCCTTCTAGGCGGTATCAAGCGATCTAATTGCCAAGCCATATTTCCACAAGTACTAAATCAAAGTGCGTAACCCAAGGAAGTGTTCTAGGTCCTCTTCTATTTTTAATATATATTAACTACATCTGCGATGTCATCAAACACGGCAGGCCATATGTATTCACCGATGAAAGCAAACTTGTTTATAAGTACGATTCGGACAATATTAATAACGCCTAGCTGACATACAAGCGGAACTGCCCTAGCGGGAAATTTGGTGCAGCAATGCTAATCAATCAATTCTTTCAAGCAATTCAATCAAGTTTAATCAACGAAGTGCAACTGTATCTGCTACCTGTGCAGTAACCCACCAAATTCTTTGATGTTAGACCTTAAATCACTGTAAACCTTCCTCATAAAATCGAAATCTTAGGCTAAACTAATCTCACTCTTCCAACTTCGCCGAACAGGTGCAGTATACTTCGGATAAAACCCATAGACTAGGAGGGCTAATAACAAAATACTTCGTTTTGAATGAATCCAAAATCTATATCTACATCGATAGCCATATCCATATCGACATCCATATAAAGCTTGTATTTGTCCCCTATTAGTGCACTGCTTATTAATATACTCCAATCTGAGAAAAAGTGATACAACATCATTAGAAAGTGTACAGCGGTAACTTACGAAGCGTCTAATGAGAAAAACTGGTGATCTTGTTGTATAAGACCGCTGCTGTGAGATAAACGTAGAACCTTCCGGGTTAAGAAGACTAATATTTAACCTGAACTTCCTCTTTGATATGATAAACAAGCGCGTTTTTACAACAAACCCCAAGGTGGCACTTCGAGATATCCTCAATACAATATGAGGAATAAACATCATCATCATCATTATTCACATCAGATAGAGGTGGGAAAACACCTCCGCTATTGTGCCGCAATACATGAAAGAAATACATACACACATACATGGTTGGCGGCATCCGGTTCCGGATTTGCCTGTCACTATGGCCAGCCACAGGACGCCTGCGCCTACAGAGGGACCATGAATGGCTTGCGCTGCACCACCCACAGCTCCAACCACACACCCCATATCCAGTGTAAACCAGAAGCAATAAGACCGGGAGGCATGTGGATGGGAGCCATGTTTCATCAACGGAGCTGGCCCACACTCCTTCACAGGCAAACACAAGCACGCTGTATTTGGGGAAATCAAGCGCAAACACGGCGGTGGCTGGACCGTAGTCCGCTCCACACTGAGTGCATGGAACCACTCTTCGAGCCTAACACGGCCACAAGGACCGTGCACCCCGTCCCCTCCAGCAACGACCAACTGTCTCCTGGAGCCAGTATGGACGACGTAGTGGGTAATAGACAGGTAGGCACCTTGTCAACATGCACATCAAGCGCAGCCACACCGGGGATATCAAACAACAGCCAAACACTTGAGAGAGTGAGAGAGAAAGAAAATAGCTCGACGGATGCATACGGAGACGGTGAAATAAACCTTAAGTCAATGAGCATATGAAATAAGTTGTTTACAAACAAATCCTAGATAAGTGCACGAGGTTAGAAAGTATAGTTCACGGAATGCCACGAACACAAATATGCTACGGAAATCGAATACAATTGGCTAAGCGAGGTGTGCAAGTTAATGGAATAGAGTACAGGTAGATATTTATACGAGAAAGAAAAGCATTAAGGCAAAATTGAAAACCCACCACCTGAAATAAAGAGACTTAGCATATAAGCACGCGGTTAGTAAATCGAGTTCAGTGTGCCTACAAACGCTGCGCCGGCTCGGCGACATTCTCTGTAGGACCCGTCGTTGCTTCTGTAGTGGTCCCGAGTGGCCTCGCTCATGGCTAACTAGATATTTATATGAGAAAGAAAGGCATTACGACAAAACCGAAAACCCACCACCTGAAATAAAGAGACTTAGCATGCAACCATGCGGTTAGTAAATCGAATGCAGCGTACCTACAAACGCTGCGCCGGTGCTGCCTACGTTCACTGCGGGACCCGTCGTCGCTCCGGCAGTGGTCCCGAGTGACCTCTCACATGGCTCACTAGGCCTGCCTGACTAAGGCACTCGCGACCGCATGTTCTACAGCCCCATGCGCTCGATGTTGATTGAGTACAATTCATTGGTGCTTGCCGCTTCCGCACTTGCCGCTTCTTCTCTGCATGCATGAGGGCTTTCTCCCGCACTTCAGCAACTGCCTTCGTGATTAGATCACGCCATGCACGCCGATCAACCGCCTTCGATTCCCATGATCTGCAATCAAGGTTAGAACGTGTGAGGCTCACTTTAATCATGTCCTGGTAACGTAACTTTGGTTTCCCAGCATGCCGCTTCCCAATACTCAGCTGACCGTATAAGAGTTGTTTCGGTGTCCGCGTCGAATCCATACGGCTCACATGACCGAGCCATCTCAGGTGTCTCAATAAAAGTATGCAGTCCACTTCATACATCCCAATTCGGCGCAACACTTCCGTGTCTGCAACTCTGGCGCCCCAACCGATCCGCAAAATTCGTCGCAGACACTGCTGATGGAACCGCTCGAGATATCGCACATCCCTACGGTACATTGTCTACGTCTCACTGCGGTATAGAAGAACGGACAGTACCATGGATTTGTACACCATCAGCTTTGTGTCAATGGTAAGCTGATGGTTGTTCCACTCTCGGTACTCTAGCTACCCGAATGCCGCTGCCGCCTTCGACACGCGAATACGCAGCTCACTGTGTAGCTGCTGATCAGTCGACATCACACTCCCAAGGTAGCTGAAACGGAAGGTGGTTTCCAATACTTCAGCACCAATGCTGATTCGCAGCAATATTGAAGATTGTACCTCCGGTGAAGGTTGAAAGAGACACACCGTTTTGCTTGTGTTGATGGTGAGCCCGAATTTGGCTGCTGTTGAAGCCAGAGCACTAGTCATGTGCTGCAACTCATCCGCGCTGTGTGAAAACAACGCACAGTCGTCAGCAAACAGCAACATACGGATAGTTGTCTCACAGACTAGAGTTCTCGCACCGAAACGACGGATGTTCAGCAACCCACCATCAATACGGTGCTCCACACGAACACCGTAAGCACAAGCCGCATCAAAAGCACAAGACAACATTGCATGAAGATAGATATTAAACGGGGCAGGAGCTAAGACACAGCTTTGCTTCACACCAGAGATAACTGCAAAGTCATCCGAGGTCTCTCCACTCAGCTGCACCCTCGCTCGCATACCACTCTGCAGGCATTCAATTAAACTTACAAACTTACGCGGGCAACCAAACTTACCCAACACCAGCCACAATGCCTCGCGGTTCACCGTATCAAATGCTTTGGTGAAATCAACAAAAAGTGAGTACAATGGCTGGTGTCGTTCTCAGCACTTCTCCTGCAACTGACGAGCCGCAAACACCATATCTATAGTGCTGCGACCCGAACGGAATCCACATTGCTCTTCCGCCACGTTAGGTTCCACAACCTGACTGACGAGGCGATTGAGCAGGATTCGGGCAATCACCTTGCCCACACAACTCAGCAAGTTGATGCCACGATAATTCGTGCAGCATTGCTTGCTACCTTTGCCCTTGTACAGTGGTAGCACAAGGGCATCCTTCAGCTCAGGAAGCACCTCCTCCTCAATCCACACGCGTTGTACCAAGTAGTGCAGCGCAGTCAACAACGCGGGTCCGCCGTGTTTCAATACTTCAGGCGGGATCCCGTCGCCTCCGGCACACTTGCCGTTTCACAGCTGAGCAAGTGCTCTCTGCGTCTCATCCAGTGGCGGCGTATCCGCCAGATCCGCCTTCACATCATGCTGCTTCAGGCAGTTCAATGTAGGCCAGTCGATCTCTGAACGGTTGTTCAAGAGACAGTCAAAGTGTTTCCGCCAGATCTGCATTATGTCTGCAGTCTGGGTGCAGGTAGCGCCTGAACTATCATCGATCAGTGTCCTCAGAGGCTCCAATCTCGGTCCATACACCGCCTTCAAGGAGTCAAATAATTCATTGTGTTGACGGCGTTCGGCGTAGCATTCCATCTGCTTCGCCTTCTCCGTCCACCATGCATTTTTAATGCGACGGAGCTCTCGGGTTAGTCGCCGTCGAAGTTTGCGAAACTGACTACTCTTTCCCAAGTCACTGGGGTCTGCCACATGTGCAGCAAATGCTGCATTCTTCTCTGACACCAATGCGCCAATCGTCGCATTGTTGTCATCAAACCAAGCAGGCCGTTTACAGTTTGCGCGCCCAAAGGTCTCCTCGGCAGCAGCTGTCACCTGATCGTGAATGGGTGCCACAGGTCGCCCACTGTGGCTTTGCAGTCCACATCACCACACATGCGTGCAGCCATCGCCTTCTCCAGCTCAGTACGTTTCGCCATAGTACCGAGGGAGAGAATGTTAAATTTACGCCGATTCACGGCGGGAGTGCAATACATCGATTTACGAAAATATATGTACAGTTTGGTCCGCACCAACTTGTGATCAGTGCCACACTCAGCTCCACGCAGTACACGCGTCACGCGCAATTCATGCACATCACGCTGACGTACGATGACATAGTCGAGCAGGTGAGCGTGACCACTCCGTGGGTACGTCCAAGTTGCTATATCACTCGCACTCAGTGCAAACCGAGTGTTCGTGATCGTCAGGCCGTGAGTGGCACACAGTGAGAGCAGCCTGTCACCGTTCGCATTCGCTGAACCAATGCCATGCGGACCGATAACGTCTGTGCACACGGATGCATCACGCCCAACGCGTGCGTTGAAATCACCCAGCAGAAATAGTCGGTCGCTCCTCGGCGCAGACCGTATCACGGAGGATAGCTCAGTGTAGAACTGATCACGCGTGTCATCAGGATAACACATGGTCGGACCGTACGTGCTTATGAAAGTAGCAAACTTACCTCTTCCGAGTCGTAGGCGAACAGTCATCAGTCGCGCGCTGATGCCTGTTGGTTCACCCACCATCTGGCCATGGAGGCGATCGGATATTGCAAATCCGACCCCATGTTCACGTGGAGCTGAGGCGGCGTTTCCCACCCAGTAGAATGTGTAGCCAGCACCTGTTTCATGAAACCTACCTTGTTCAGCGAGCCGAGTTTCACTGAGCGCCGCAATATCGATGTTGTAGCGCGCCAGCTTTATCGCGACGGGTGCAGTGCGTCGCTCCGGGCGCTCGCTGGAGTTCCGGTCCAGTAGTGTGCGCATGTTCCAGCACCCGATGCTGAGTGCTTTGCGCGCAGGCATACGATTGCATTGGTGGGCAATCGCACGCGAGGTGGTCGTTGTGCTTCGGAGGTTTGCTTGAGGGACTCCACCCGAAGCCTTTGGCTCAATAGCCTGACCCACAAGGCAGTGGGGAGCAGATCCATCTCGGGAATGTGATTGCAGAGACAGATTGGGATCTGCTTAACGGCCGTCACACGCAGCCTTTGAGGTACTGGAACAATTATCATACGTTTTGCGACCGTAACAGGATACGCACCTGTGACCACGGCCAGACGCAGGTGGGTTTTTGGCGGGTTTGCACCAATTTGACCAGGGCTGCCTTGCTTGAGGCGGGCAGTAGCAAACCATTGAACACCCGGAGGTGTCCTCCAACCGTCAGAGACAATGCGTGGCAATCGTGCTCTACGCTAATCGAGCTGAGAGCTTATAACCTGTAAACCTGTTGTCTCTCATGGCTAGGTTTTACGGAAAGAGGTCCATCGACCACTTCCTAACCTCCGAAGAGGATGGACTAGGATACTGCCAGGGCGCCCACACCTGACAAGAGAACGACTCGGGTCCTCAGCCAAAGCCTTTGATTAAATATACACCCGAAAGGCAGCGTGTTTAGCACATAGTCAGTTAGCCGACTTATGCGGATTGGTGTCCTGGATCTTAGCAGGGAGAAGGGCGAAACCTAACTC
>OX104065.1:136090705-136109409 GCA_944474145.2 Dicrocoelium dendriticum | reverse complement strand
TTTGCGCATTCTTTGCAAAATTTTGGACATTTTATGCAACTTTGCGGGAAATACTATAGTGTCACATTTGTGGCGCATCAGTATAGTGGTCGCTTGAACATGGCGCCTCCTGGAAATCGACAAGAGGATCTTACAATGACTCCGAGGTATCCGGCGTAGTGGCCAAACTATCGGTACCGTGTTGGGTGAGGGAGATGGTTGTTTAGTGGATAACATATGTATAACTTGCGTTTTTTCGCGATGGTGCGAACATGGGCTGAGCGAAGTACCAATCACATACCAGTGCAGGTCGATAGTGAGATATGCAGTGAGGCAGAATTCTTACGGATGAACTGTATGTGCGCTGACATGATAGCAATGGCATTGGAAATGATGGCGGAGAATTGGGACGAAAGAAAACACACGCCTACAACTCGCAAGTACAACAGCACCACAGAAAATGTGGCGTCCAATGTCCGCTACATCAGTTTTCTGACGAGTAATCACCATGGTGAACGAGCAACGAGCGATAAAACAAGTTTCAACGAAATTGTTGTCCATATTGTGTAAATTGAAGCAATGTGCAGAGTACTTGGTGAGATAAAGGGCGTTGGCATGCTTTTCTCCGAAAATGTGATTATATTCGTAAACTCATTTCCAAACACAGGTGATAATCAAAAGTGAAGTTGGTAAAACAAATCTAGGAATTAAGAAAATGCGTCGTGTACAATCAGAAGCGATGAATTTCAGTACAAGTCCTGGAACCCCTGAACACTCCCTGAGGAAAGTAGCCGCATTCTGAGATTCTTGAAATGAAATCCAGCAGAAAGTGTGTGGCGTCACCAATTAAACCATTTCGGAGACTGCGGATTCAGTCAAGCTAGCCAATTGTTCTCAGAGCCAAGTAGAGCTCTGGTAGTTCGTTTCGTCGGTGACCAACCAGTTGGATAGAATGGATGGCTCTATGCTCCGTTCAAAACTGGTTGGCTAGCTTGCAGAATAAAGGCGGATGGTAAAAATCCTAATAGGTTTCGAGTAACATGCGATATGTTGAACGAAACGCGTTCCGTGGTAAATCGGTACAGATAAATCGGCGTATTTGACGCCAGCTATAGCCAGGCTTACTAGTGGTGATCTAACACTGACACCCTTATCATTGTCTGCCTTCCGTTAACACCAATGTGTCAACCTAGTCGGCAGCATACCTGCCCCCCAGAGACGCATGCATCTAGCCCTTGCATACATCCAGGTGGTCCCATTGGCTAATGTCCCATGACCAATGACAGTGTCACTTTTAGTACGTGAATGTTACTGTCAGGAGGAAAATGAATTGACGAGCGCGTGAACTTGCATAAACCACATGTTCTTCCGAATTTTTAACCAGCCATCATATAAGCCGTGTGCTTGAAGTTGCATCCAAAAATGTATTAAAGTCTGGGGACCAAGGACAGCAGGATGTGCGGTTGCACTGCTCCCAAAAACAGGGGCGGGACAAGTCTTGTAAATTCTTCAGACGTCCAGAAATTCAGTGATCCAGAACTGACTCATCTCAGGGTTAGTATCGTGGGATTCAAAAGAAACGTGTCAGCGAAACAGCGCGTTTCAGTGAATGCTGTATGTAATTCCGATAAGGAATGATATAGATGCTTGTACTGCTAGGGTATGGAAAATTGCCCTACACTTTGTTTGCGCTGACCCTATAAACACAGCGACAACAACAAGTAGCGCGGATGGCTGGATGCATCGCCAAATCGTCTCGTGAATGTCAATGATGGAACAGTGGGATGATAAGGATTTAAAGCCAAGGCTCAACTGGTTCTGTAGTAACGTATTATGAATTATGTAAGTTTAAAAAAGAAGTTACACAAAGTAAAACGCGTATCTGTGGATTCATCATATGGTCCACGTTAAAACATACGTATATCCGTTTACACCGATTTCGTGGGCGCTGGTGAGCACAACTTTTGTCCGCGTCCTGTCGTCGCTCAATGAATAGAAATCAAATCATGTAATGCAGATGGTGAAAGGCATCATCGAGTCGTTTTTTAACAACGGCTAGCGTCGGCACAGCAATTACAGAGCACGAAAGAACATTCCACAACTATCAAAATCAGAGCGAAAAATAATTCCGGTGACATTCCAGCCGACTGCATTGGGTGGCCAGTTTATGCTTGTACCATATCAAGTTTGTGTTGTGGCTAAGTTTCTTTGGGTGGCGGCAATCGAGACATGGGTTTTATATGACCCTGGACGTCAGAATGAGGTCGCCTTGTACAGAGAGATAACTTCAGCTGAACACTCATAAAGTTCGCTGTCGCAAGTGGTATGGCAGGTGGAACAATTTCTTCACACTTTTGGTTGCTGTTTGCTGTGCTGTCACCAGTGCAACTAGGTCGCGTTCCAACCAGAGATGCCATGCCTGGGTTGCGTACTCCACGCACACTATCACATAGCAATTGAGCGTTTACAGTTGGATGGAAGGTTGGAACCGTTTGAACGCCATCCGTAAGAGACCAACATGTTCGCCGGCGGTTTTGGACTCATCAAAGGACTGTGCCGAACAGCCGAAGTCGACCTGCACAACCGCCCTAAGGTCGTGCTCCTGTGAGGCGAGCTTCAAGACAATACAAGACAACATGCGCGTTATGTATCCAGATGCGTACGTTTTCAGCACTTTACAATATCGACAACGGCGGAGCAAAAATTACATAATCAGAACTAGGTTTGTAGGACCGTATAAATGATACTGTGTAGAAGTGTCACTTTAATAAACGGGCAGGGAAAAGAGCAACAAGTGAACAGTTCCAGACAATATAATTTAAAGCCAGCGCTGCGAGCTATATTTTCAAGCTTGTGGTCTTCAAGCCTAAATGCGTTAGTGGGCTTGTGGCATACATGTCTGGCTTTACACTTGCCTGCAATCAGCTTCACGGTCTAAGTCCCGTTTTAGTAGATCGTGATCTTCCACATATTAATGTCATCAGCAACAATCAGCAACAGTATTCAAGTCGTACTAGACAGCTATTAGGGCCTCTCTGGCAGGCAAATTAAATTGGGCTTGCTGTAGGAATGGTTGCATTCAAATCTAAAGTGCAGCTTCCGAACCGGCTGATGTGGGTTCCGAACTTGACAGACCAACTTCCAATCGGGTAACGAATTAACGCGCCAGTGCACTCAAATACTGCGGACAAACATCGCACAGAGACGGTTTCCATTAGACACGCGATTCATTCTTTCAGCTTCAATGACGACATCTTTTCTGGCAATGGACGTGTTTGCGAACTCGTATCTGCGCATCTCTCAGTTCCTCTCACTCTTGTAAAAGGCTGACATGACGTGTGTAGTAAGTGCCTATGCACTACTATTCAACCATCCACACTGATATCCTATCCTGGGATATATCTGACGGTTGCTTCACCCGGCAAGCTCACTTGGTCCTACAAAGTGCTTTCCGAACATCCTAGTTTTCCGAAAAAGAAACTTTGTCTACATTATCTCAGTATGGTCATAAAACAATACGGAGCAGCGAATACCGTCATGAAAAGGACCATAAGTTGGACATATCATTCAGGCATGGCTCAGTGAAAACCGGTCCCGCGTCACTCCCTTGCGCTAGACATCGGATATCGTTTCCACCCTCTTGCGAACACACAAACTTAAGTACCGTAGTTTGATAAGAATCTTTCGATTTTGCTCAGTCGCACAGATGAGGTTTGAGCGCACTAATTTGCCGACCCACCAATGGCATGTAAGTCTACTGTATTTACTCACCCACGCATATCTGGGGGTGTGAATACGACGTGAGGCGCATATCGGTGCATGTGTCCTTGAAATATGTTAATGGCCCTCGTCGATTTCGACACCGGCCAGTTCAGATTGGGTCGATGCCGACGTTTTTGGCTGGTGGTTTGCAACATCTCGACAGCAGTGCATAATGCACTGGCTACCGTGTTCAAATGTTGATGGCGCTTCGACAGTTGCTTAATGTTATCCCATCAAATGATAAAAGGGTTAGTGACAACGCTGTTGTAGACCGAATGTTACCTTCACATAAACCACCTTAGCGGAATAAGAATTCGTAACAATTAGGCGGTGAAAATATGAGATGTTACTTCTGAATAAATGAGTCCGGAAAAGCTGTCGTTGACAGACTACTCCCGTCACAGTCTTGATAGCAATTGCAGGAACCAAGTGGGGTGCACGCTGCCTAATTTGTATAACAGTGACCGTGACGGTGTAACATGAAATGCTGACAGTGTCGCTCAATCTCTCAGGAAAACGTAGGTGTATATCAAACGAAATGATGGTTACATGCTGCCGTGTATGCCAATTAAGGAACTACTCGCTGCACGTGCTTGTGGATAAGGACTTGATGAAATCGCATTGTATGCGTCATTTCACAGAAACGATCGAGGAGCTGTGTCTAAGCTAAGCCCAAGAAGATGCCATCAATTGCACATAATCGCACCCTGTCTGTGTATTCCAGAAACAGCTTGGGACAAATTTGTGGGCACGTTCACATCCCTAGTCGCGAAGGCATCAGAACCGAAAGCTTTTCATCCTCCCCTAAAAACGAAATCTTTTCAGAGAAGCCGAACACGAAAATATGTGGCCTTGAGGGACCGGACTTGGCATGGTTATAGAAACAATCGCAGTTCAGAAAATTGGACGGTGTACGCAACTCAGGCGAACGACTCTGTGCACTTGGTGCGTGAGGACAAGTGCACAAAGTAGCAGTTTGATCCGGCGTAACATTCACTGCGGAAACGGTACTGAAAATGCCATTACCCTTGCTTACACACAGATCTCTTGGAGTGGACAATATCCACCCCAAAAGCACTAAAGGTAACAATCACGCACCTAGCCGGATTATTTCAGCCATCTCTGGACTGCAACATAGCTCGGTCAAAGTGGAAACTAGGTTTCATCAAACCTATTCACAAGGGAGCAAGTCGGTACGAGCCTGCCAATAACCGCCCGGTCATCTTCTCCCGGTGTTCGCCAAAGTTATGGAAGAAATTCTGGCCGACGCATTGACGGGCTATGTGGAATGCCATGGTATGTTTATCTACGATCTAGCCAGCGTTATCACGCCAACCCTGTCGGCCAACGAGACCTTTCGGCGCTGAGGCCCATCTATAGGTACAACGATTTCTTCCCTTTACGCAGCTCACGTTAACGTCTTGTTCTCTTCAGGCAACTCCCACAATATTCCCTCCACACTGACGCATTATCGGCACCATTAGCCATAGCAGCGATTTAGTCCTGCGAGATCAACTTATGAGAGCAACATAGAATAGCAGACAAAGATAGAAAGTGACAATCAATTAAGTATGGTGAATATTTTATTCCGTATGACTGGTTACAAATAAACTTTTAAGGTTGCGCCTTATCAAGTCTTAAATTTTCAACAGACCTACAAATTTCTAATGGTTCGCTAATCGTTAATCTCATTGTCTCCAACGATCACTTCTTCCTTCCGAAATGAAGACGAACTGATAAGCCATCAAATTACTTTTGTTGGCAAGTTAACCTGGTTTTTCCAGTTCAGCATTCTGCAATGTTCTCATCTTAGTCTAAAACCTGACCAGCAATGGTTTGCGAGGACATGCGTCAAACCGACAAGTAGTGAAGCATATTTGAATGGTGGATGCTACCAAACCCACAATGCGACCCGCAATCTCAATGTGGAATATGATTCGCACAGATTTGAAGTAGACAAGTAAATGCGAATCGTTAGGTATAGCATGTGAAGCACCGCCAATTACCAATGAATATCTTGCGAGCATCTACTATGCCGTAATTCTTCTGTCAAATGGGGCAGGGCCTACACAAATCAAACTCTGTACCGCCTCCTAAATAGTTGCGAATAAGGAATTGAAGTGCACCACAAATGCCGACGCATGGTCCCTCCTGGAAGTCAGGGACTGCCCGGCTGAACCCTTTAACATTGCTCCGTCATCTGTACTCCTCAAGTGCAGCGTCACTTAATGAATGATTCTCTTGTGGGTCGTCTTCGTTGTGGCTGGGATTTTTGAACACTGGTGCTGTTGCGTGAAATCAGCCATGATTATGACACCACGTAATCGGCGGCAGAACCCATCGGACTGTATTTATTCCTTAGTACACGTTAATGTCTAATGAAATAAAATATACTTGTCGAACCATTTTAGCTTCATTAGTGCAACCATCTGATAATTGAGGGGTACGGATCTTGCGCACAATTATTTTCCATACTCCTTTAGGATTGTCTATATTGCTTCGATAGATGAATCTTGCTGTAGCGACAAATCCACTTGATTTGTAGCTCAGGTAAGTCCATGGAAGCCATTTTACAGTATTCCTAGGATGACTGCTACGGAAGCGAGTGTGACAGCAGCAGCTTTCGCCAAGCTAGGGCCACTGGATGTTCACTAGGTATTACTGGATTCATGCCTCACACTCCACGACAAGTTGTTAGCAGCTCGTTTGGTGCGAGTCCACTAGCAGACGTGTAGTGTTGCCCCAATCTCAGATATCATCTCCGCACTCTCTGCTTCCAGTTCACAAGGCCTGTAGGGAATTTGAACCGCTGTTCAATTTCTTTGACGTGTCAAAAGGACGTATGAGCTGAAAGCGATTGCGGTTCATTTTGTCTTGGGTATTTTGCAACTAGTGCAAACGGCAGCTTCACATAAAACAGTAAATCTCACCCACCCACATTTCGCCAACACTCAGGTGGATCGAGCTTTAGGGCACACGTAGAACATCCGTATTTCTTTTGATAGCAACAGTCTAACGAAATAAAAAAACAAATCTATACTAGCACGTCACCATGATCTGTTGTTGTTCTGTCGTTGTGGGAGTACGATTAGCCGCTCAGCTGTACATCCCGTGGAATTATATCGGAAGTTAAAAGAGTCCCAGATAGTCCCACCGGCCACCAGAAATTAACTAATGGGCAGTACTTTTACGCTTGTTAAGTCATTCGCAACTACTGAATATGTCCGTGGAACAAACGGTTTAGCATGAATCATCAGTGATCTATTTACACAGTTTCCATGGATACTTAAAATACCAAAAATTCTAGTACGATGGCACATTAAGGTTTTCCAAATTGGCCGGATACGTAGCTGGGCGATAAGGAATATTTAAACATTCAAGTCTGCCAAGGCGGGGAACTCAAGTCAAGTCAATAAAATGCTTAATACACCAACAACGCTTGAATATTCAGCCGTAAACAGACTGGCTTCATCAAATAAATGCATCGTACGCGCTGGATTCTTCCATCACCTTTCTTTCTAAAATGGGTGATTAGATTTGACCTAAAAGCTTCTTTATCTACTTTAGGATTCTTTTACCATACCAATACTGTAAAATTTCTTCTCGTGCTCATTGCGAAACTGATTTTGATTTAATTGTCCAAGCTGATGGAATAAAATGAGATTTGATAAAATCTGTTCAAAAGCCACTGCACTCAGCTTTCTTTTTATTTCTGTATTCTGCTGGAATTAACTCCTTAGGCGGCCGCGCACTTGCAAATAGATCCCATGAGCCTCCAGTAGCTGGTAGACATTGTTCCAGACTATTTATGCAGAGGTAGCATCTCACATTTTCACCGCCTAATTGTTACGAATTCTTATTTTGCTAAGGTGGTTTATGTGAAGGTAACATTCACTCTACAACAGCGTTGTCACTAACCTTTTATCGTTTGCTGGGATAACATTAAGCAACTGTCGAAGCGCCACCAAAATTTGAACACGGTAGCCAGTGCATTATGCACTGCTGTCGAGATGTTGCAAACCACCAGCCAAAAACGGCGTCAGCGACCCAATCTGAACTGGCCGGTGTCAAAATCGAAGAGGGTCATTAACATATTTCAAGGACACATGCACCGATATGCGTCATCACGTCGTATTCACACTCCCAGACATACGTGGGTGAGTAAATACAGTAGACTTACATGCCATTGGTGGGTCGGCAAATTAGTGCGCTCCAATTTACCCCTGACCTGCGCGTCGACTGAGCAAAATCGAAAGACTCTTCTCAAACGTACGGTACAATTTGGTAAAGAATGCGCAAAATTTCGCAAAGATAGGCCAAAAGTTTTCAAAGAAAGTCCATAATGTTGCAAAATCCTGCGCGATTCGTCATCCGCTCAGAGCCAATCCACTGATCTGAAGTGTCTTCTTATTGGTCGGATGCCAAGGTTCGGTGCGTTAGTCTGGGGAGGTGAGCGCGCTGCCCGTTGACTGGATGAGACTTGTGAATGAACCTTAAAGGCATGCACTTCGGCGGTGCAACGGGCTTGTATGCGCCCCCCTCACGTCCCCAAACGACGGATCACAATTGGTCTGAGAGCAATGAACAGCTGGAACATAAGCGCGCGACCGAAACCATGTCTGTGATACTAACGTCTTCGGCATGCGTTCTCGCGTTCGACAGAGTATCTCATCAGACATTCGTGACCGAGTTCTGGGAGCCTTCATAAACGGTGATGACTGGCAGCTGGTGGCAACTGTGAACAACGTCAAATATCAAACAGCTTACCCCTGGATTAGACGTTCTTTTGATCAGGAGCCGAGTACTACGCAGGCGCGCGGTCGTAAACGGATTTTGTGGGAGGAAGACTTAGATGACATCCTGGATTGGATCGCAAGGGACTCAACTCATACGGTACGGGAAACGGGAGTACGAGTGCAATCAGAAATGAACAAGGATATTTCGAAGACAACAACCACGCGGCACCTAAATGGTCGATTGATAACTATGAAGAACATCAATCAAGTTCCCGAGAGAATGAAAAATGAGCGAACCAAATGGACACTAAGGGAATACGTTTAGCAGCTTCTGCAACTTGAGAGCGATGGCAAGTTCTTCATTTGGATTGACGAAGCAAACTTCAACGTTTACTGCAAACGTACTCGTGGTCGGGCGCCCAGAGGAGTGAGGGCCTGTTGCAAAATTGCCAACAGTAGAGGCCTCAATCTGCATTTGATCGGTGCGTTCACAATGGAAGGGAAAGTGTCGATGACCACCCGGAGAGGCTCATTCACAGGTCCCCTATCTCTCGAATGGTTGCGAAGCTATTTAGACAACTGAAACTGGAGATGGAGCTGCGGCAGGTTGTCGTGGTATGTGGTAATGCACCATGTCACACACGACTGGAAGAACTGTCGTCAGTAGGTTGATACGATCGAGTAAACATACTGAGATATAGCCCATACTCTCCGTTCCTCAATCCGATCGAGAATGTTTGGCAGGTGGTGAAAGCCAGAGTGAAGAATGAGATGAGAGTGCACTACGATGAACTTCTTGCCAGGAATCCCCAGAAACTCGTGACGTAGGTGGAATGGAGGCTGCAGTTCCTTGAACGCATGGCCGAAGCACCCAACAATGATATCAGCGTGTGTGATGTCGTAATGTTATTCGACATATGCATGTACATTTTCCAAATTGTCTGGAAGAAAATAAAATGTTTTGATCACTTTGCTGGCCTATTTTAACGTAAGTGGTTGTATAGCACGTCATTGGCAGCGCGTAGGGATGTGTGAGTATTTACAGTGTTCTCAAAATATGTGTGCACATACGTAATTTTGTGTGTTCGTACGGGGGTTGAAGCGATATCTGCTTGGACATGCAGAAAACATTCGATCGGGTGCCTCACAAATGGTTACCGATTCAGATAGATTTCTTTGAAGTCCGGTAGATATCAGTCGGTTATCTATCATCATGTATGCACAGTCCCGCTAAAATAGTTACCTTAAGCGACTAGTGATATTCCCCGTGTCCAATTACCAGCGGGGTTAAACAAGGATATGCGCTCGGTGCATTAATTTTTCTTCTTTTTGTCAATATATAACAGTTTGTTTAACAAACATGGCGTTTCGTTTTTATTTGTTGGTGATACGACATTTGTCCACAAGTGCCGACAAGTTGAGCTTCCGAATGTACTACCACTCATTCAAGCATACATTCATTCGCTTGAGACGTGGCGTGGCAAGTGGATGTTGACGTTTTAAACACAACCGTCAACTTGCATATGTCGCGGTAGCTTGACACCTGAAGTATCTATCAAAGATAACAGCGAACGCATCTGTGTAAAACGGTCTACCCATAACCTTGGAAAATAATATCCTTGTACCTATCTGTTCTTAGCAAAGATTGAGTACCAGATAGCACGAGCCAAACAACCATTTGCTAACATCTCTCATAACATGCATACAATCACAGCTACAGTTGAACTATTTAAAATCTTTAACCGTCCCATCCTGGAGTATCGCAGCATAATCTGTGGTGATATGCGGATATTACGCAGAACATCGAGAGAAGGCATTCAACAGTCTTTTACTAAGCCCATATTGGGTAAAACTGCTCGGAAGCGATGCCAGCAACTCCATCTCGATCCGCTTTGGATGCGAAGAGTAATACCTCACGGGATACTGCTGTACAATCGAATTCATGGCGATATCCATTGCAATCGATGCATCTTAACATTGAAGCACAATTGCACGCGAGACCTGAGTAACAACGACCTTACCCTGATTATACCACGATGCAGTATAAAATGTGGTCTAACTTTCGTCTCATCATATATGCTTCTCTGTGCAATCTGCTGCCATTCACTATCAAGTCGGGTGAGACTGTGCAATCCTTTCGCAGTAAGTTGGGAAACAACCTCTAATTGGACACAAGTATGTCGCTATTTTCGTGGAGAAGGTAATTTGAAAATCCATTCCATGAAAGCCCGGGTAATGTCTAGTGGGTATAATACCACCCATTCATGCAATGTAATTGGTACTCAGTGTCTTCAGCATATCCAAACTGCAAATTTGCCTCCTAAAATCGCATAAGACAAATAAATGGGGCAAATATCTTGCCAGGAATGCAGACAAATTTAAGAAGCTAACTTGATGGTGCTCTGGCAAGAGCATGACATCACCTGTATGTGTATGTTCTGTGCCACATATTGTCACAGCTTTGCACTTGCTGAGGAATATACCCATTATTATTAATATTATTATTACCATTATTACTTTCATGCGTTATATTGTTTCGACCGAAGGCAATACCAACCTGGTGGCTAAACGTGCCTTTGGTGCTGTGCACCTTGGACCGACCATATATTGTGCGCGCGATACTTTACGAACTATTCGGACAAACGCTGGAAATTTGGCACAGGGACACCTGCTACCGGCCTTGTCCGAATACGAAGCAATGGGAACTCAAATCGACAAACGATCTGTTAAAGGGGTGCTGAGGGAGAAGGTTCAAACAAGTCATCCTAGGTTGACCAGCTACAGCCAGGCTTACTGGTGGTGACCTCTAGCACTGACACGCTTATCCCTGTCTGCCTTCCGTTAACACCAATATGGCATACCCGCCCTCCATAGACGCATACATCTAGCCCTTCTATACATCGAGGTAGTCCCATTGGCTAATGTCCCATGACCAATGAAAGTGTCACTTTTAGTGCGTGCATGTTACCGTCAGGAGGAAAATGAATTGACGAGCGCGTGAACTTGAATGAACCACACGTTCTTCCGATGTTTTAACCAGCTAACTTATTAGCCGTGTGCTTGAAGTTGCATCTGAAAATGTATTAAAGTCTGGGGACCAAGCACAGCAGGATGTGCGGCTGCACTGCTCACAAAAACAGGAGCGGGACAAGTCTCGTTAATTCTTCGGACGTCCAGAAATTCAGTGATCCGCGACTGACTCATCTCAGGGTTTGTATCGTGGGATTCAAAAGAAACGTGTCAGCGAAACAGCGCGTTTCAGTGAATGCTGTATGTTATTCCGATAAGGACTGATATAGATGCTTCTACTGCTAACGTATGGAAGCTAGCCATGTACCTTGTTTGCACTAACCCCATAAATACAGTGACAACAACAAGTAGCGCGGATGGCTGGATGCATCGCCAAATCGTCTCGTGAGTGTCAATGATGGAACAGTGGGATGATAAGAATTCAAAGCCAAGGCTCAACGGGTCCCGTAGTGACGTATGATGAATTATGTAAGTTCAATTAACAAGTTACTCTAAGTACTACGCGCAGCTGTGGATTCATCATATTGTCCACGTCCGTTTACACCGATTTCGTGGACGCTGGTGAGCACAATGTTTGTCTGCGTCCTGTCGTCGCTCAATGAATAGAAATCAAATCATTTAATGCAGATGGTGAAAGGCATCATCGAGTCGTTTTTAACAACGGCTAGCGTCGGCGCAGCAATTACAAAACACGAAAGATCATTCCACAACTGACAAAATAATAGAGAAAAATAATTCGGTGGCATTCCAGCCGACTGCATTGGGTGGCCAGTTTAAGCTTGTACCATCTCAAGTTTGTGGTGTGGCTAAGTTTCTGGAGGTGGCGACAAGCGAGACAGGGGTTTTATAAGACCCTGGACGTCAGAATGAGGTCGCCTTGTACAGAGAGATAACTTCAGCTGAACACTCATAAAGTTCTCTGTCGCAAATGGTATGGCAGGTGGAACAATTCCTTCACATTTTTGGTTGCTGTTTGTTGTGCGGTCACCAGTGCAACCAGGTCGCGTTCCAACCAGAGTTGCCAGGCCTGGGTTGCGTACTCCACGCGAACTCTCCCATATGCATTGAGAATTTGCAGGATGGTGGAAGGGTGGAACCGTTTGAACGCCATCCGTAAGAGATCAACATGTTGGCCGGTGGTTTTGGACTCATCAAAGGACTGCGCCGAACAGCCGAAGTCGACCTGCACAACTGCCCCAAGGTCGTGCTCCTGTGATGCGATCTTCAAGACAAGACAAGACAGACAGGACAACATAAGCGTTAAGTATCCAGATGAATACATTTTTAGCACTTTACAATGTCGACAGTGGAGGAGCTAAAATTACATCAACAAAACATAGCTTGTAGGACTGTATAAAAATGACACTGTATAGAAGTCTCACTTTAATAAACGGGCAGGGAAAAAGAGCAACAATTGGACAGTTCCAGACAATATAATTTAAAGCCAGCTTTCCAAGCTAGATTTTCAAGCTTGTGGTCTCCACGCCTAATTGCGTTAGTGGACTTGTGGCATATATGCCTGGCTTTACACTTGCCCGCAATCAGCGGCACGGTCTAAGTCCCGTTGTAGTGGATCGTGATCTTCCACATAATAATGTTATCTGCAAAAGCAGGAAATGCAACTCGATGACACAAACATGGTCTTACTAAAGACCGAGAATAAGTACGATGTCAACATTGAGGAACACCGCAATCCATGTAAATAGGATCAGAAAATGAGTTCTGAACCCGAGCGTGGAAGAAATTTCCGATCCATCCAAGGATCGGGTTCCCAATTTCACGCGATTGCAGCTTTTCGAGAAGTATGTTGTGATTTAAACAAAGTTTTTATCGAAGTGTAGATGGGTGCAGACAGTGCCAGTCCCACTATCGGCTATTTCGGTCCAACTGTCACGCACAATGAGTAGTTTGGTAATCCATGACCGATGTTGACATAATCCGTGTTGCTCCTGCTCTGTGATGTTAGATATCACAAGGTAGCCCATAAGTGCATCAACTATGATTGACTCTATTACCTTTGAGAGCACTGGAAAGAGAATCATTGGGCGATCGTTGGCGGGCGCTAAATGGTTACCACTTTTGAAAATTAGGGGAATGTAACCCTAAATCCACATATTAGGGACCCGATGTTCATTCAGGCATATTTGAACAAAATAGGTTAATGTCTCCGTTATCCTCGTAGCTGGCACCTGCAGTGTTTCAGGGTAATGTTGCCAAATCCGGGGGAAATATGGGTGCGCAGCGATAGCAGCTTCCTCCAAATGGTCGTCGAGCTAAAGGTGACGTATGTAAATACTGGCGTCTGGGAGATTGGGACAGGTATGTTACACATTCTGGTAGCACGCCGGAAAATTAGAGCATATTGGAACGGTAGAGCGTTAGCTGCATCCTCAGCGGTTTGAGTTTATCCATCTGCTGACATTAGGGGGCAAACACCACGTTTCACATTCCGGAGGCTGTCCGCATATCTGTACAGAAGCTTTCTGTTAGTAGAAAACCTTTTTGATAGACTCTGCTGGTGATTAAACTTGTCCTCATGCACAAGTGCGGTACAGTGATTACGATGCACAACAGATTTACTCCAGTTGTCAGGGCTATGGTTCGTTCCATACACATGCCACACTGCGTCTCTTACTGTCATGTGTTTTTGGGTTCTGCTCCGAATGAATGATTGTGTTCTTGTGGAACGAAGGGGCATCTTGACCGATGCAGATTGAATCAACTCACTGAACTTACTAGTAAACTCCATCCAAGCACTGTCAATGGAACATGCGTCAGGAAACTCCCAGTTGGTATCTCGCACAAGTTATGCCAGTATGTCTTAGTGGGAAATCATAAATTATGCTTACCAGGTCGCTCCACCCAAGTGGCCTCTCCATTCTTAGTTTCTCGATAATGAACTATTCCTTCGTGAGCACTACATCAAGCATCGATGGTCTATTTCCAGATTTGAATCGAGTGGACGACCTGACATGACTGAAGAGCCGAATGCCTGCGATATACTCTTGCAGGCCGGCCCTAAATTTCTCGTTGGGGGATGCTAGAAGTTCCAAATAAAGAACATTAAAGTCGCCTGAGATGAGAACATAAATGTATCGCCTCGTAGGACCCTTCCCAAGGGTATTGACAGGCAGAAGTCCATCTCTGGGGATTGAAGCACCACATTCAGGATCCTGGAACCACATTCTTTGTAAGTGAAGATTCTACGCAGATTCGAGATCGCTTGTGCTATGATGTTTTCCAGGGAGAATGTCTCGGAAATGTAGCCCCATACTTCTTAGTGCCGAATGATTGATTCGCGCTCCTCCTAGCCTCCAGCCATGGGAATACTGTGTGCAAGGATGGCCCCGGTTAAGAATTCATTTCAGTTTACTTTCAAATCGTGTATCGCCTGTTTATGCTCGATCCATAGAATTTCCGGTAAGCTGCGGAGGAAACATGACCCATACCGGACGTGAGCTGTAGATAACAGAACTGTTTCTGCGTCATCAGCTAAAGTCATTACAATTCGGCGAAGTCTCGGTTCCTCGTAGTGTTCTGAGTTCAGATAACGGGTGACCCATGTCAAGTTGGCGGGCTTAACTACAACATCTATGATATCACATATGAAATTCCACCCGTTCACTTAATCGAGTTATTATCCTACTAAGGAATTTGACCTCGATTCTGGAACCTTGGTGCAGACTGCCGATGGTACACTATGTAGTCACTTGATAACGGTTTGTGCAGCCCGGTTAGAGGGTAGTCTGCACAAAACCAGTGGAGGCAATTTAAGTACAGGTTTGCGTCCATTTATTTTTGGGTCCAGTAAGAGTAAATGAAGGCCATGATTTCCCAGTGTCTTTGGCAGTAACGACGTTCAGGCCATCACTAGCGTCGACGTCCTCCTGAGAGTTCCTAAGAGTTTGGCAGGCGGACGAGGCCATACTTATTACAATGAGATTGGGGATGGTTGGTTCCGACGTATTTGGACCATTGGTGATATTTACTTTCAGAGTGACAGATGACGCATTTTGAACGCGCTATCTAGCCTTCTTCCTTAGTTTTAATGCAGCGCCTAATAGGAACGAGTGGGGTTTGCTATCTGTTACGTTTTCCTCTAATGTATCAATTTTAGTATACTTCATTTGTTCAATTACCACTAGTCTTCAGTGTTACTGTGATAGTTTGCTTGTAGGATAACCGTACATACTTCACAGTACCATAAAGAATCTGGTTAATTATAGTGTATCTTTAATTGCTTAACTGTGGGCTTGGAACACTTAGAATGAAAGTTGCCGAGGAGATTGGACCACTGGAGTCTCGTTCGTACATTCTTCTGACATGAAAGAAAGCCTTATACTGATGTTATTCCGGTCACCGTAGAATGGGCTACTTTCGCTTGATCGCTCAAAACCATTGCGTCAAACGATGACTTTCAAGTCAATGGCTAAATGCGTGTGTTTTCCACCCTGTCCCTTGTGGGCTGAATTGTCTGTATTTTCATGGTTGAGAGGTCCGATGCACGTTCGGTGTGTCACAGAGCTGACGGAGCATTTTTACTCGGCTCGGTTGTTCGCTCTGTAAGTACTCTGTGGTCTACGCAAAGCGACTGAGCGATAAGCGAAACAAAATATCGGATAGGTACTCACTTAGCGGACAACAGTTGTGGTTGACGGCTCATCGTGCAGAGTTCGGGGTTGACTTTCATTCGGGACAACAACCGTTACTGTGTGGCTCGGGATGCAGAATCTTGGACCCATGTTTTCGTGGGAAGAATGCAAAAATTGCGATGTAGATATAAAGGGCGATCCGGACAAGCTAGAACCGAATAGTGGATCGCACTATATAGGGCTGGTGAAGTTGGATCGAAAGAATGTGAGTACACGTGTGTGGCGATAATTGTGTCAGTAAATTCGATCTGGACACGAGGCCAAGGAGAATACGACTGCATGGCAGTATCCTATATAGTGTGTGGGAAGAAATCGAGGTAAATGCCCAAAGAGGAAGAAGAGAATTTGGTGGGATTCTAACGGCCATATAAGTATAGCTCGTGGCCCCACTGGTTGGCGGTATCCCCAAAATTTGAGGATCTGATGGCAACCATAGTTGAGGCCCCTAAGGAGCTTTGCGAGGATCCTTATGATTTCACTTCATACACGCTTATGGTTAACCGTCCTAGTCTGCATGAGACATCTGACATGTCCACAGCAATGTAGCTCATTCTTTGCTGTTGTGTCTCCAGCGTACTAACATTGTAACTCTAATAAAGTCACCAGGTGTAGTGTCTGATGCAATAGCTGAACTTTGGTGGGAAGTCTAAGTCGCCCGAATGTCCTACTTGGAAGATTAACGTGCTGATCAGCAACAACCTTAGGGGATATTTTGTAAAACTAATGTATTTCTGCACTAGAATACTAAACTTAAACTACTGGAGAATTACATATTATGCGTATGGCCTACAGAGTGCACAGCATTAGTGTTAAATTAGCGGTAGAACTGTCCGCAGAAGTTTCGTCATCAACCGAGGTGACATAATGAGTGCGTTGTTGAGCAGCGTGTGGCAGCGGAGCAATTGGAGCATCGATGAGAGTGCGTCAGGCATAGTGTGCGTACGTTTTTATAAGTTACCGCGGATTGGCAATCCTATTGGTAGAGACATCTATCAATATTTTGCTTGTTGGACGGGTAAGTGATAGTTGAACAAGTTCTCTGATTCGCTTCTCGCGGTCTTTCTTTGTTTGTCCTTGTGGTCAGGTCCGTTGACTATTCCGTTTTCTAGTGCTTGCTCCACCGGATGTAAGTGGTTGGTTTGGTCCCTCATCAACGGTAATGTTGTTGCGTCCCCGTCAATGGCAGTTGCTTGAATTAACGGTAAGGCGCTATGATTTCAGAAATGCTCTCGCGTGCTTCGTACTTTCACATGCTAGAACCTGCAATTTACCCGATAGAATTGACGGACTTATAGATCTTCATGTGCGGACACCAATGAAGGTGGAGTATGTCGTCTTTTGGCCGTTTTGTGATCGGTGATTTGTCTAAGAAGCTTCCTTCTCGCATGTCAGATTTAGTTCTATAGCACTCACAGTATCCTATCTGGTTAAATTGAAGTGGATTTCACGTTGAAAGTGCTAGTGATCGTTTACGGGTTTTGAACCTCCGCTTTCCTCAAACATTCTTGCACACTGCCCAGCATTTTCTTGTGTGTTATCGGTCATGGAATAGATACAAATGATCATGGATAGAAACTTGCCTAATACAACCACTAAAGGTAATTGGTATAAATAAACAATAAAAGTACATTTCTTGGCCTTGTGAGAAAGCGAGCTCACGCATGCCGAATCGGAATATTACGAATGCTTCAGGCGCTCGTACAAGTAAAGTTAAATAGATTCACATGCACTTTCATAGGAGTGTCTAAAGAATAAAAGTACTCTCGGATATATTTCAGGTCCTAGTATACGTATTCAAACGCAGGTAACTCGCCGGAATTTGTAAATGCTCATGGCTATACACTTTTCAGTCAAGTGCATCTATAGCGCTTTCAAATTCATGCTTAATGAAATAATGTCCTTCTGTATATCTCCCAAGGTGGTCTTTAACGCCTCAAATTGCACCCGACGGGTGCGAACTGTTGTAGCAAGAAGGCACCAAAAATATCAGGATGTGTATCCGTACGCAATCAAGGGGTAACAGACTCAACAGAGAGAATAATCAATTCTAGTCGTCCGGATTTTACAAAACCAATGAGAATAGCGTTGCTGGTTCAGCCAGCCAATGCAACATGCGTAGGAGGACATTGGGAAGAATAGGCAAAAATATGAACGTACTAGAATACTGCCGTGCATTGAGTGACCAAAGGGAAGGAAGTCGGTGGCATTCCACGCTGTGTATTTTGCTGTTATACTGTTGGCTGATTGGTATTTGGCAATTCAAGGAACAGAACGCATATTTTAGAAACGTTTGCGCTGGTAGGGTTCAGTCTGATACTCTTAAGGAGCATCTTGAGTGATCTACTGATGGAGATTTTCTTAAGAAAGCTTTTGGTTCCATTATGGATGCAATTAACTCGGAAAGGCTATAAATTGTTCACTTTGCAAACGTTATCCGTATCTAAATGAAAAGAAAATAGTTACGTGTAACGAGTACGCCAGTGGCGGAATATGTAATGTATTTTGATGCTGACACATGAAAGTGCAAAGATTGCTCTTGTTCTTG
>OX104065.1:135953601-136090292 GCA_944474145.2 Dicrocoelium dendriticum | reverse complement strand
TAAGGTTGCGCCTTAACAAGTCTTGCATTTTTCGACAGACCTACAAATTGCTAATGGTTCGATAAGCGTTCATCTCATTGTCTCCAACGATCACTTCTTCCTTCCGAAATGAAGACGAACTGATAAGCCATCGAATTACTTTTGTTGTCAAGTTAACCTGGTTTTTCCAGTTCAGCATTCTGCAATGTTCTCATCTTAGTCTAAAACCTGACCAGCAATGGTTTGCGAGGACATGCGTCAAACCGACAAGTAGTGAAGCATATTTGAATGGTGGATGCTACCAAACCCACAATGCGACCCGCAATCTCAATGTGGAACATGATTCGCACAGATTTGAAGCAGACAAGTAAATGCAAATCGTTAGGTATAGCATGTGAAGCACCGCCAATTACCAATGAATATCTTGCGAGCATCTACTATGCCGAAATTCTTCTGTCAAAAGGGGCAGGGCCTACACAAATCAAACTCTGTACCGCCTCCTAAATATTTGTGAATAAGGAATTGAAATGCACCACAAGTGCCGACGCATGGTCCCTCCTGGAAGTCAGGGACTGCCCGGCTGAACCCTTTAACATTGCTCCGTCATCTGTACTCCTCAAGTGCAGCGTCACTTAATGAATGATCCTCTTGTGGGTCGTCTTCGTTGTGGCTGGGATTTTTGAACACTGGTGCTGTTGCGTGAAATCAGCCATGATTATGACACCACGTAATCGGCGGCAGAACCCATCGGACTGTATTTATTCCTTAGTACACGTCAATGTCTAATGAAATAAAATATACTTGTCGAACCATTTTAGTTTCATTAGTGCAACCATCTGATAATTGAGGGTTACGGATCTTGCGCACAATCGTTTTCCATACTCCTTTAGGATTGCCTATATTGCTTCGATAGATGAATCTTGCTGTAGTGACCAGTCCACTTGATTTGTAGCTCAGGTAAGTTCATGGAAGCCAGTTTACAGTATTCCTAGGATGACTGCTATGGAAGCGAGTGTGACAGCAGCAGCTTTCGCCAAGCTAGGGCCACTGGATGTTCACTTGGTATTACTGGATTCATGCCTCACACGCCACGACAAGTTGTTAGCAGCTCGTCAACTTCAAATTCATACATGAGGGATCTGATTGCGGTTTGGTGCGAGTCCACCAGCATACGTGTAGTGCTGCCCCAATCTCAGATATCATCTCCGCACTCTCTGCTTCCAGATCACTAGGCCTGTAGGGAATTTGAACCCTTGTTCTATTTCTTTGACGTGTCAAAAGGACGTATGAGCTGAAAGCGATTACGGTTCATTTTGTCTTGGGTATTTTGCAACTAGTGCAAACGGCAGCTTCACATAAAACAGTAAATCTCACCCACCCACATTTCGCCAACACTCAGGTGGATCGAGCTTTAGGGCACACGTAGAACATCCGCATTTCTTTTGGTAGCAGCAGTCTAACGAAATAGGGAAACAAATCTATACCAGCACGTCACCATGATCTGTTGTTGTTCGGTCGTTGTGGGAGTACGATTAGCCGCTCAGCTGTACATCCCGTGGAATTATATCGGAAGTTAAAAGAGTCCCAGAGAGTCCCACCGGCCACCGGAAATTAACTAATGGGCAATACTTTTACGCTTGTTAAGTCATTCGCAACTACTGAATGTGTCATGACCGTGGAACAAACGGTTGAACGTGAATCCTCAGTGATCTATTTACACAGTTTCCATGGATACTTAAAATACCAAAAATTCTAGTACGATGGCATATTAAGGTTTTCCAAATTGGCCGGATACGTATATGGGCGATAAGGAATATTTAAACATTCAAGTCTGCCAAGGCGGGGAACTCAAGTCAAGTCAATAAAATGCTTAATACACCAACAACGCTTGAATATTCAGCCGTAAACAGACTGGCTTAATCAAATAAATGCATCGTACGCGCTGGATTCTTCCATCACCTTTCTTTCTAAAATGGGTGATTAGATTTGACCTAAACGCTTCTTTATCTACGTTAGGATTCTTTTACCATACCAATACTGTAAAATTCCTTCTCGTGCTCATTGCGAAACTGATTTTGATTTAATTCTCCAAGCTGATGGAATAAAATGAGATTTGATAAAATCTGTTCAAAAGGCACTGCACTCAGCTTTATTTCTGTATTCTGCTGGAATTAACTCCTTAGGCGGCCGCGCACTTGCAAATAGATCCGATGAGCCTCCAGTAGCTGGTAGACATTGTTCCGGACTCATTTATGCAGAAGTAGCATCTCATATTTTCATCGCCTAATTGTTACGAATTCTTATTTTGCTAAGGTGGTTTATGTGAAGGTAACATTCAGTCTACAACAGCGTTGTCACTAACCCTTTTATCATTTGCTGGGATAACATTAAGCAACTGTCGAAGCGCCATCAACATTTGAACACGGTAGCCAGTGCATTATGCACTGCTGTCGAGATGTTGCAAACCACCAGCCAAAAACGTCGGCATCGACCCAATCTGAGCTGGCCTTTATCGAAATCGACGAGGGTCATTAACATATTTCAAGGACACATGCACCGCAATGCGTCCTCACGTCGTATTCACACCCCCAGACATGCGTGGATGAGTAAATACAGTAGACGTACATGCCATTGGTGGGTCGGCAAATTAGTGCGTTCCAATCTACCCCTGACCAGCGCGGCGAATGAGCAAAAACGAAAGACTCTTATCAAATGCACTGTATTAAACACGACACGGAAAAAACGTTCAATAAATCGATGATCACGTGAACAACGATAGTGTATGGCCACTCACCTCGGCACAGCCTCGACATGGAATCAAATTGATGCAGCGTTTACAGCAATGATAGCAATGTTGCAGCTCCTTGCCTGGGTTCAGAACGTGAACATACGGCTTCTCAGCGGCGATCAATTCTCCTAAAATGGAAGGGTGATAAGCAACGGTATTTTTTACCTACGAAGATAATGAGCGACGCTGCATGACTAGTCTCAGTTACGCCGC
Organism: Dicrocoelium dendriticum; assembly: GCA_944474145.2. NCBI lineage: Eukaryota > Metazoa > Platyhelminthes > Trematoda > Plagiorchiida > Dicrocoeliidae > Dicrocoelium > Dicrocoelium dendriticum. Next base: position 136,087,312 of record OX104065.1, on the reverse strand, counting down.
GTGAATCCACCTCATCCGACTAACACATCTGTATTGAATGTGCACTAAAAGTGCATCTACGGTGACCCCACCCCCCACACTCGCTGTACCCAACTCGAGCGTCATGTCAGTCGGGAAATTGGGCTACGGTAGATTTGGCAGTTATCGAAAAGATGATGGTTATTGTCCGAAAGTAGACATAATAAAGAACAAGCGGAGCATCACCCACGAATGATGTTATGGGCACACAGTTAGAAGTAACAAAATGCCCAGTGGCATTTTCTGAGCTATTAGTTAAGGCAGTCCAAATACTGTGTGCTCAAGCTTGCGACATGTGCAAGCAAGCTAAGATAGGGGTCTAGCACTAGTTACTTGTAGATAAATGTTTAAAATAGAGACCTTGAAAAAATGGACACATTGCGATGTAGGCAGTTTCCAACATCAAGCTGCCATCACAGGTTAGCATTCTCTCCGGGCAAGCTCTCATTTGTTATATCTGTTGCATCCCTCACGTTTAGAATCCTAGCCTAAGCCAAATTTAGGCCTTAAACCTTGAGAGAGATCATGAATTTTGGTGTACCAAACCATTCGAAGTGGCATCCTGGTGGAGAAGCATGCCATCGATGACGTGAACAGTATAGCTTTATAATGCAAGCCAATATACACCTAAGTGCGATTGCGGGACCTCTACATCAGCCGTTACCTTTATAGTGGGTAGATAAAGCTTATTTTGATTTGATTTGAAGTAAAGAGATTTTGCGAATGCAAGGAAACGCACCCGGAGCGATATCTCTCTTTGCCACCAGATGCCACCCCCACAGATCGTTTGGCTTTATGCAGTACACTTGTTCCGCGATGTTGTCATCAAGAGACGAGATGGTCGTGGCGACTTCAGCGTCCGTCGACTGTTTGGAACTAAATGTCAACGGAGATTGTTTGCGTCGGTCAGAGGAATCCCGATTATCACATCTCTGTAGATTCTCGTCTATCGAACTTGCAGTAACATCATCCGAACTCCCGAACGTTGGGAAATATTTTGCTTGTAGAAATGCTGACCGTGCTTCATCAAACCGACCTAGTCTTCGCAGGGCGATGCCACGACGAACCAGTGCAGCCCATCGAGCACTCATTGGTGGGTCGCACTGAAACACATAGCAATTATTACCACCTAGGACAGATGAAATTCAATGTTGAAGCTTAAAGCAACTAAGAGGATGGCATGTTCAGTTGTATGGGAGCGGTCACAGGTCGACCAGAAGTTGGCGACTCTACTCAGTGTAATGTGTTGAAGCACTATCAAAATCAGAACTCACCTCCAAGTAACGATCTATATCATCCAGCTCTGCTTCATGGGCGCCTAAATCTTCCAGCACAAATGCTCTGCGACTGAATCCTTTGGATCGACCTTCGTCGGTTTCTGCTCCAAAGATGAGGTTTGTATTCGCATCGAGCTTGCCGAGGTCTCCAACGAAGTCGAACAACGAACGAACCCATCTGTTATGTGCAAATATGTCTGATTTCATTCCATTTCGACAGGACTCACTTTCACTTGCTGGAAAAGTTCGAAAGTGCACGCAGTATATTTTACACAACGTGTATGGTGTTCACAAGTCGAGGCATACGCATAACTGTTTGTGTACCAGTTCAACTTGTTAAGGAAGAAATCTTTAACGATGCTTAAATAATCAAACAATATTACCCGGTTGTCATATAAGATTTTACTCATAGTTCCGGTATCAAGATTCACTACACAATAACATCCACCTTACTAGCGACTATACACTAGTTGGCCTAGGGCAATAGGTCACACACTGGGGTGTATACAGCAGAGTTTTCTCCTTTGATGTGTCCACAAATGCGGAGATTTCTTTTGCTCAAAACTCAGTTAATCCCCACTTTTCGTTCATAGTCTGTTTGTGACTATAAAGTGCAAACAGAGCAATCATGCATCGCCTACCCAACAACTGCACATACAACTATGGTAGGTTGGCAATACTTGCAGTAGACTAAACAAAATAATTGCTAAACAAGTGTACTTAATGTGTATGTATTTGCTCGCCAAAAATGGGTTCCACGCTTCTGTACGATCAATGACATTGCATAAAGACATTTGCCAGTGATTTTGAGACATTCAATTGTTGCCTAAATGGCTTCGTCTCACCTGGTGACAAGGAGTATCGCTTAACCGACGGTAATTGCATCAAAGCACACACTCGCTCAAAATCACTGCTGCACTGATCAAAACCCGGTGGCCATATCTTCGGCTGCGATTTTGGCCGACACGATCGTTCCCGAGCCACCACCACGCTCTCAGCGACCAACTGAGCAAATTTTTGAAAATCATCATTGAGAGATGCTTCGACGTCCGAATCCGTCATAGCAATGGACTCTGCAATGAGAAGTGAAGAGAAGTGAGTGCGGTAATTTCTTCCCTTATTCAGCGAACTCACAATGCGTTAGATTGAGGAGAACACAATTGTACGCATGACCGCGCTTCCGAAAGTTCGTACCATCCTACGTAACGCTTAGCACACAAAAACACGGACGTACCCCAATGTGGTTCTGTGACCGACGCAACCCACTGTGTCAAGCATTTTAACTCACACGTCGTCCAATCATTTTGGCCCAGTATTCTTTTACTTACCGAGTGAGTAGGACCCGTAGGACTGTCACACGATTTGCCTCCCAGACAACGCAATATGGGCGCATAATGATCAGCCCAGTTGATGTGGCAACCACTTCATGACTGACAATTTGTAGTCGGAAACAAGAGAAGGTGGAAATATCCGTCAGATGTTGAGATGAACTCAACAGACTTTCCTGCACTGACAGCCATTGTGTCCGGACGAAAGCATTGAGTACGCGCAATCCGATGATCACAAATCTGGGTGAGAGCCACTCCAAGCGCAATAAAGTGTTATGGAACATAGACTATCAGAATACTCTGAACCGCACTCGCTGACCAATTGATGCAGGAAGCCCTCATCTACCGTTGGTTGGATATCCGATTCCCGGACAGCAATGAACCAGTGCAAATGCGCACTCCATTCACATTTATTAAGGTCGGTCACAGAGGCTGACAGCAGGTAGAACACAGCCCCAGAATGTTTGATCGGTATATTTTGGGCAACATAGTTTTGTGTGTTGCGCTAATCCAACTCAATTTTCGCGGAACTTTCAGCTGTTGAAGATTGCTCCTTAGTTTACAGTTGAATAGAAAATTACCATGCCGAAACCTTACAACAGTTGTAAGCGGGTGAGTGTTTCTAGTCGATAGGCGCAGTTTAGTGGAAGGAGCTTTTAAGTAATGAAGTGCAGAAATTGAAAAGGAGCACATTGACTGGGTTGTTAACTTGAATACCGAACATTAATGGCTATATAGTGTCATGTAAATACATAAGGGTATTATCGAAACGTCTTTTGAATAATGTTAGTGTCGATGAGCAAACAGCGTAATTTGGGAAGACGTTAAGAGGCTGGAACACATAAACTGAAATGACATTCCGGCGGCATTCCAACCGACGGTAGCGTGGGGTCAGATTTAGCTGAGCATATCTCAGAGTGATATTGGCACTTTTTTCAACAGATGACGACAAAAATGTTCTGAATTCCTTAGAGTCAAAAAGGGCATTATCAAATTACCACACAACCGTCGGTTGTGTCCACTGTAGACCCCAAGGGTTTTCAACCTCAGTTGGTAAGGAAGATGAAACAGATCCTTTACGTACTTGCTCAGTCTTCGTTGTGGCGGTTCAAGTGCGGTGATTTCGAGCTTGTGCTAGTGCTGCCGGGCGTAAATGGAGTATTCCAATCGGGTCCTAATGTAGAAGTTTAGGAGCTGAGAGAAGAGGGAATGCTCAAATCGATCAAACGTCATCTGCAAAGTGCCAGTGTGTTGGTTCGCATTGTTCGACATTTTCTCAGCCTGATGGAAACAGCCAACATCTTCTTGTACTATCACACCTAGGTTGCATACAGTAGAAGCGTGCTACAAAACGTCATTCCCCATACTTTACTCGCAAGTGGATTGTGTGTGCGCGCTCAGTGGCTTACACTTGGTGTGGGTTGCAATGAAGCAGACTCTGAGTCACCCATTCGTATGCCTCATTCAAGTCATCTTGAAGTGTTTAGTGATATCCCGTTGTTGTGATGGCACGCCATATGTTTAGATCAATAGCGAAGAGCAAGAAATCTGAAGTGAGCACTCCAGCTAAATCGCCTATGTAAATCAGGAGTAAGTGTGGACCAAGTACTGCGGCCCTGTGGCACACTACACTTAACATGGATAGGGTCAGCGGTGGCGCTGCGAACTCTCACATGCAGATGTCGTTGAAACAGGAATTTACCTATCCAACCGAAGGCCGGATCACCAGTTGCTCAGGTCCAAAGCATTTGCAGGAGGATGCCGTGGATCAGATGGTCAAACGCCTTTGAGAAGTACGAACAAACTGCATCAACTCCCACATTACTGTCGATGGTTTCAATGCAACAACTGGAGCGAATAAGCTGCAGGGTTGTGGAGCAATACCGAATCTGACGGTATCCACCCTTCATAGTAACCCGTGAGCTCTTCTGCCATAATTGAAATCCTTAATTCTGTAGAGCACCGGAAGTATTGTTATCAGGCCATAGTTCGCCGGATCTGTTCAACTTCCCCATTGTGATGATTCCGTGCTTTCACATTGCTGGAATCCGCGTCCCATCGAGACCTCATTGGAAGAACTGTGAGAGTAATTCCTCGCTTCTGAGCGGATGTTAAGTGTACCGGAGTAGGTATGCTCGTGAAAGGAAGTCAAGCTCTTTAGATCATCTATGGCCGTAAACGAGATTTTGGTAAATCCCAGACAACGGAAGTTTGAGGAAACTTGCTGACAGAGGGCGTTGGCCGCTTCTGTTGCAGTTTGTGCTGGTCCAAATGACTTGCGTAGGGCAGGAGTCGTTTGCTGCATTCTGCGGACTTTGTTAACCTGTCTGTAAAAGAGGTTAGGGCCTAAACAGAATTTTGCACTAGATACTGTTTACGTTTTATTCCATCTCCGTATGCCAGGTTGGGAAGCGGCATGGGGGGAAACCAAAGTTACGTTTCCAGGACATGATCAAAGTGAGCCACTCACGTTCTAATCTTGATTGCAGGTCATGGGAATCGAAGGCGGTTGGTCGGCGTGCATGGCGCTATCTACTCACGAAGGCAGTTGCCGAAGAGAGTGAGAAAGACCTCATACATGCAGAGAAGAAGCGGCAAGCACCGATGGGTTTTACTCCATCAACATCGAGCGCATGGTGCTGTAGCACATGCGGCCGTGAGTGCCTTAGTCAAGCAAGCCTAGTGAGCCATGAGCGAGGCCATTCGGGACCACTATCGAAGCGACGACGGGTCCTGCAGAGAACGTAGGCAGAACCGGCGCAGCGTTTGTAGGTACGCTGCATTCGATTTACTAATCGCGTGCTTGCATGCTAAGTCTATTTGTTTCAGGAGGTGGGTTTTCAACTTTGTCCTAATGTGCTCATGTAAACGCCTACTTATCTTCTATAAACTTGCACAGGTCGCTTAAGCCAATTCATTCAAAAGCGCAATCTCATGTGCTTAATACGAGTTTGAAACGCTTAAAAATTATGGAGGACAAAACCCCGCTACAACGAGAGATAAGGAGAAGGACGTCTGAGGTAAATCGGAATACCCAACATCCATATGGCGCCCCGCATCCAGTTGATATTGCTCCACTTAGTGGCCAACACAAATGTGAGAATAATACCCCGCTTGCTGCAAATAGGGACGAAGCGGTGAATCATAAAGTGCTTTTTGAAATTAACAAGGAATCACACGAATATGCTGGCCACTCTATTGCATTAGATGCTGTGTCTGGTAGAACACCCAATTCTCGCACCTCGGAGCTAAGATCAACGTCCGATGCAAAATTGGTTGCTGGAGGACCTCCACTAGGCCGCAGTTTCACGGCTAAGCATGATAAGCCGACCAAGCCCAAAATTACTACAATCCACAAAACTAGTAATGTGCACGGTGCTTCCTCTTGGATAATCAGTTCTGGCAGTCATATAGGGTTTCCTAATACACTTTCCTGTATGCGAAGTGACAACAAGGAGGATCAGACAATAACAACTGCATTACCTGCTAAATCTCAGCTGCATGCAAAACCGCTACCTCAAGCCACGAACTGTCATGTCCCTCCCAAAGTCTGCTCTGGCAAGTGTCCAAACTCATCAAGAATATCGATGGATCCGGTTAACTTGATCGACAGTAAAAGAACCGTTGACCTAGATTCATCACAAGCATCATTGGGCGACTCTGTATCGTCATTTTGTTTGGATAGCTGTACATCCACTGGTCATAAAGTTATGGGACACGTGCCGCCATCTTTGCAACTTACACACGGTGTAATTGGCTATCATGACTTCCAGAATCCATCAACGAACCACATGGATTATGCTGATGTTGGTGTACAGATTGACACCAGCGTGCCTCCACCGCGTATAGTGAAGCCTTGTATATCGAGCGCAATTAAGCGGATTTTATCCATAGATAGAAATGACAGCAACCCACTGACTCCTATCAATGCGTTACGCAATCAACAGCCTATTAGCGACAAGATGCAAAGGACACAACCTAACTCTCCAGCTACTGCAGTAATCACGGACTCTTTCCCTCGAACCATTTTCTAGAGGGCCATACACAGTCTCAACCCCCTCCACTGTGGCCACCACTAAATCATTTTCCACCGTTGGCAATACGCGTACTTTTTCAACAATTTCTAACCTGGGTCCAGGCACACGGCTTGAAACTCTAGTGTTTATAACACGACCTAAAGTAGCAAACTTACCTTTTCCGAGTCGTAGGCGAACAGTCATCAGTCGCGTGCTGATGCCTGTTGGTTCACCCACCAGCTGGCCATGGAGGCGATCGGATATTGCAAATCCGAGCCCATGTTCACGGGGTGCTGAGGCGGCGTTGCCCACCCAGTAGAATGTGTAGCCAGCACCTGTTTCAAGCAACTTACCGTGCTCAGCGAGCCGAGTTTCACTGAGCGCCGCAATATCGATGTGGTAGAGCGCCAGCTCCATTGCGACCAGTGCAGTGAGTCGCTCCGGGCGCTCGCTGGAATTCCGGTCCAGTAGTGTGCGCACGTTCCAGCACCCCATGTTGAGTGCTTTGCGCGCAGCCATACGATCGCAATGGTGGGCAATCGCACGCGAGGTGGTCGTTGTGCATCGGAGGTTTGCTTGAGGGACTCCACCCGGAGCCTTTGGCTCAATAGCCTGACCCGCAAGGCAGTGGAGAGCAGATCCAGCTCGGGAATGTGATTGCAGAGACAGATTGGGATCTGCTTGACGGCCGTCACACGCAGCCGTTGAGGTTCTGGAACAATTATCATATGTTTTGCGACCGTAATTGGATAGCCACCTGCGACCACGGCCAGACGCAGGAGGAATTTTGGCGGGTTTGCACCAATTTGACCAGGGGCTGCCTGGCTTGAGTCGGGCAGTAGCAAACCATTGAACACCCGGTGGTGTCCTCCCACCGCCAGAGACAATGCGTGGCGCTCGTGCTCTATGCCAACCGAGCTGTGAGCTTATAACCCGTAAACCTGTTGTCTCCTATGGCTAGGTTTTACGGGAAGAGGGCCATCGACCACTTCCTAACCTCCGAAGGGGATGGACTAGGATACTGCCAGGGCGCCCACACCTGACAGGAGAACGACTCGGGTCCTCAGCCAAAGCCTTCGATCAAATGAACACCCGAAAGGCAGCGGGTCTAGCACATGGTCAGTTAGCTGACTCATGCGGATTGGTGTCCTGGATCTTAGCAGGGAGAAGGGCGAAACTCAACTCCCACCCAGCGGTCGCCACGAGGAGGCGCCCAGGACATGAGACTATGGCGCAACTGTAGCAGCACTGGGTAGACCATCTGTCAGGATCTAGCCACCACTAGCCTCAGTGCACCATAGGCTATACCGCCCTTTCCCATATTACTCCCCATATTACTCTACAGTAACAATTCAGTACACATTCTACAATCTTTATGTGAATAAGGGGCACCTGAATCACTAGACGCTTAAATTGACGAGTTACACTTATGTTTGCTTTCACTTCAACTATCCTACGGGACTTGTAATGCTCTCGCTTTTTTACCTGTAATATATCATTGTTCATTGTTCATAACGCATACCTGATGGCCTTAGGAATCCAACACACCTGGACCCGATGCAGTTTGTAATCCATCGTTCATTGTAACCTGTAAGCCGTGGTATTGTGTAAAATATACCGATTTCTCTGTACCGATTTATCACGGAACGCGTTTCGCTCAACACATCGCATGTTACTAGAAACCCATTCGGGTTTTTACCATCCGCCTTTATTCTGCAAGCTAGCCAACCAGTTTTGAGCGGAGCATAGAGCCATCCATTTTACCCAACTGGTTGGTCGCCGACGAAACGAACTACCAGCGCTCTACTTGGCTCTGAGAACAACTGGCTAGCTGGATTGAATCTGCAGATTCTCTGAAATGGTTTAATTGGTGACGCCACACACTTTTCTGCTGGATTTCATTTCAAGAATCTCAGAATGCGGCTACTTTCCTCAGGGAGTGTTCAGGGGTTCCAGGACTTGTACTGAAATTCATCGCTTCTGATTGTACACGACGCATTTTCTTAATTCCTAGATTTGTTTTTCCAAGTTCACTTTTGGTTATCACCTGTGTTTGGAAATGAGTTTACGAATATAATCACATTTTCGGAGAAAATCAGGCCAACGCCCTTTATCTCACCAATTATTCTATGCATTATTTCAATGTACACAGTATGGACAACAATTTCGTTGAAACTTGTTTTATCGCTCGTTGCTCGTTCACCATGGTGATTGCTCGCCAGAAAACTGAGGTAGCGCACAGTGGACGCCACATTTCCTGTGGTGCTGTTGTACTTGCGAGTTGTAGGCGTGTGTTTTCTTTCGTCCCAATTCCCCGCCATCATTCCCAAGGCCATTGCTATCATGTCAGCCGCACTGCCTATCTCACTATCGACCTGCACTGGTATGTGATTGGTACTTCGCTCAGCCCATGTTCACACCGCAAATTATACATATGTTATCCACTAAACAACCATCTCCCTCACCCAACACGGTACCGATTGTTTGGCCACTACGCCGTATACCTCGGAGTCATTGTAACATCCTCTTGTCGATTTCCAGGCGGCGCCATGTTCAACCGGCCACCATACCGATGCGCCACAAATGTGACACTATATTTTTTCCCCGCAAAGTTGCATAGAAGGTCCAAAATTTTGCAAAGAATGCGCAAACGTTTGCAAAGAAAGTCTAATAGTTCGCAAAGAAAGTCCAAAATGTTGTTAAAATCTGCGCTAGGAAAATAGATTCGAACGGGTGACCTTATGATTGCAATCCAGGCATGCAGACCACTCGGCCACCAGGCTTCCCGGTCTATTTTCAGCTTAGCAAGCAGTTTCCTCCTGAAATCTTTTCAAATCTCCTCGTGTTCGCCATCAACCAGAACACGTTGGCAAGCATTTATAAGTTCCTGAGACTGCACAGTGGTCCAATTTCCAGGGTGGCGATTTGATTTGCCACATTAAGACACACGCTGCTAACAAAGTCTGTCGGATTTTCGATCAGTGATGTTCAACTGTGTTCGATTAGCGCCTATTCAGCTCGGAAGCAAGCGTCTCCGAGTAGTGCACGAAAACTGTGCCTGTAAATTTTGAACACCAGTATTTTAACAATGCAAATAGCTGCATTCAGGACAGCACTCTAAAATTAAATCTGTGGTTGTTGTTATGTGAAACGAAATATTGAATGGTAATTACAATTGTGAGCTTTACAACTGAGAGAGCGGCAGCAATTGTACGGACAGCAAAAGTCTTTTCTACGCCACTGTATCCACACAAACTACACCCCCATTTGTTTACGTATCCTAATGGGTCAAACGAGGGATCATCCCAAACGATCAAGATAGTATCCACGTCGTACTGGACAGCTATTCGGGCCTTTCTGGTACGCAAATTAAATTGGGCTTGCTGTAGGAATGGTTGCATTCAAATCTAAAGTACAGCTTCCGAACCGGCTGATGTGGGTTCCGAACTTGACATACCAACTTCCAATCGGGTAACGAATTAACGCGCCAGTGCACTCAAATACTGCGGACAAACATCGCACAGAGACGGTTTCCATTAGACACGCGATTCATTCGTTCGGCTTCAATGACGACATGTTGTCTGGCAATGGACTCGTTTGCGAACTCGCATCTGCACACCTATCAGTTCCTCTCACTCTTGGAAAAGACTGACATGACGTGTGCAGTTACTTCCTATTCACTACGATTCAACTATCCACACTGATATCCCATAATGGGATATATCTGACGGTTGTTTCACCCGGAAAGCTCACTTGGTGCTACAAACCGCTTTCCAAACATCCTAGTTTTCCGAACAAAGAAACTTTATCTACATTATCTCAGTATGGTCATAAAACAATACGGAGCAGCGAATACCGGCATGAAAAGGACCATAAGTTGGACATATCAATCAGGCATGGCTCAATGGAAACCGGTCCCGTGTCACTCCCTTGCGCTAGACATCAGATATCGCTTCGACCCCGTACGTACGTATGTGCGCACATATTTTGAGAACCCTGTGAACACTCACACGTCTCTACGCGCTGCCAGTGACGTGCTATATATATACTACGTGCTTTATATACGTAAAATATAGGCCAGCAATGTGATCAAAACATGTCATTTTTTCTAGACAGTTGGGAAAATGTACATGCATATGTCGAATAACATTACGACATCACACACGCTGATATCCTTGGTGGCTGCTTCGGCAATGCGTTCAAGGAACTGCAGCCTCCATTCCATCTGCGTCATGAGTTTCTGGGGATCCGCGGCCAGAAGTTTCTCTTAGTGCACTCTCATCTCATTCTTCACTCTGGCTTTCACCACCTGCCAAACATTCTCGATGGGATTGAGGAAGGGAGTACGGGATCAATCTCAGTATGGTTACTCCCTCGTCTCCACCTACTGACGACAGTTCTTCCAGTCGTGTGTGACATGGTGCATTATCACATACCACGACAACCTGCCGCAGCTCCATCTCCCGTTTCAGTTGTCTAAATAGCTTCGCAACCATTCGAGAGATAGGGGACCTGTGAATGAGCCTCTCCGGGTGGTCATCGACACTTTCCCTTCCATTGTGAACGCACCGATCAAATGCAGCTTGAGGCCTCTACTGTTGGCAATTTTGAAACAGGCCCTCACTCCGCTGGGCGCCCGACCACGAGTACGTTTGCAGTAAACGTTGAACTTCGCTTCGTCAATCCAAATGAAGAACTTGCCATCGCTCTCAAGTTGGAGAAACTACTAAACGTATTCCCTGCGTATCCATTTGGTTCGCTCATTGTTCATTCCCTCTGGAACCTGAAAGATGTTCTTCATAGTTGTCAATCGATCATTAAGGTGCCGTGCGACTACTGACTTCCAAATGTCCTTGTTCATTTCTGCTCGTACTCGCACTCCCATTTCCCGTACCATAAGAGTTGAGTCCCTTGCGATTCTCCGACAGATTCCGCTTACGATCGCGCGCCTGCGTAGTACTCGGTTCCTGATCAAAAGATCGACGAATCCAGGAGTAGGCCGCTTGATATTTGACGTTGTTCACAGTTGCGATCACATTGACTTATCGTCACCTTAATACTGAACGACAATGCATATTTTGTTTGATTTCTTTAGAATCTAATCTCACGAGCATGCGTGGCGACCACTACCAACATGAGGATCATACTCTAACACCATGTAAATGGTTGCTGTGCAGAAGGCAGGTTCGACCGGAGAGAATCAAAAACTATCTTATAAGCTCAAAGTCTGGGGGAACGTAAAGACAGCTGGTGTAGGACTTGGCCAACCATTGTGCGATCGACCGCCATTCGTCTTTTACTGAGAACTAGGAGAAAGTTTGGTGATTCATCCTCAGACCATTACAATCAATATATATGACTAAAAAAGAGTAACATCGACCCAGTTAGTACAATTAACATGGACGCAAAATCAAAACGGGTTAATTACATGTTACGGAGTTTGACCTCAGGCCGTTGACTTCAGTATCCTCCGTTTTAATGAGCCAGGCAAACTGAAGTGATGAAACTAGCTTCTTTTGCGAGCATAAGGATGGTTATAACGATCGAATGCAAAGTGCTTCGGCCGTCACAAGTGTACGAAGACGTTGCGATTTCGATCGGTGCGGCGGAGCTCTGTATACTACTCTAAATGCACTCTTTAGCTCCACCGGACGCCCATTGCTGACAATGTGAGCCAAAATGGAGCTGCTAATGACCCCAACACTACCTTGATGCAACCGACGTGGGCACTGTTCACTCACGCGTTTGGAAAAGTGCCGCGCCGTTCGGCCGAGATACGTTGCGCCACAAGTTCACTCAAACTGATCAGTAATCATTAAGACGGTCAGCATGGCCCACCTAAACTTCTTTCGTGAACGGACCAGCGCAGCCGCTGCGAAGGTCGACTTAATTGCGCCCTAAGAACTTTGAGTTAGACGCTCAGTAATTGCGTTTCCTTTGAAAGGTAGTCGTGTGAATAGCTCTTGCGTTTCCGCGGTTAACCCTGAGGTCTGTTTAGGCTTTTCCTCAAAGTTTCTTAAAATTACTCTGTCGGGGTATCCATTTTTTTGCGCAATATATTCTGTATAAACGAGAGTTCCGCGTCTAGAGTGTCTTCCGAATAGATTCGACGTGTTGTCGAGGTAACAGTGAATCAAGTTGCGCTTATATCTCAGAGGGAGGGAGCTGTGAAAGTGCGTATATTGGCCAGTCCATCTTGTCTTTCTGTAGATCAGCCGCTGAATGGAGCCTTCTGGTCTCCTATTTAACAGAACATTAATATACAGTGGCTGCTTTTCGGTTGTTTTCATTAGGTCAAATGCAGTATTGCATAGGCTCGGTTAAAAGGGTTAAGCATTTTATCTAGGTTAAAATGTTCGTCCATCACAACAAACATATCGTCCATGTGGGGAAAATAGCGTTTAAAAGTGATTATCTCCGTCTGCATTTCGGTTTTCTCTACGGTGTCCTATCAGATAGCTTTCCGACCACATGTGGTGTTCGTCAGGGTTGTCCGATTTCCCCATTTTTGTTCACTTTCGTCGTGGATTCTATCATGGAGTGTTTCCTTGCGGAATCTCACAATGTAAACGCTGAAGTGCTGCCTGGTGTAAGGTTAGTTGATATAGATTATGCGGAGGATATCGTCTTGCTTTTCGACGAAGTTGCGGCGGCACAACCAACCCTGAATAGCCTGTCCAGTGTGGTCCCATTATTTGGTATGCACTTCGCACCTTCAAAGTGCAAATTGTTGCTGCAAGACCACCAGCCACTTCATGACCCCTTGACGCTTGCAAACGAGGAACACGACGTGGTTGTCATTTCACTTATCTTGGCAGCTGCGTCAGCAATGATGGGCTCATAGAAACTCACGTCAGCTCCCGCATTGCAAAAACCAGAGCTACCTTCTTGAACCTGCGGCATCTTTGGTGACAGAAGGGATTTTCGCTCCGTTTGAAAGGCCGTGTATACAAGACCATAGTGTGGGCCGTTCTGCTCTATGGTGGTGAGACTTAGCCCCTCCGGTCGGACGATTTGAGGCGTCTTCAAGTCTTTGATCATCTTTGTCTGCGAAGCATTGCTGGAGTCGGATGGCACCAGCGTGTCCGCAAAGATGATGTGCGTAGGAGAGTACTAGGTGGTGATAATCATGCTAGCACCCTAGAACAACAGATAGCACTGAATAAGTTGCGTTGGCTCGGGCAAGTGCTACGTATGCCTGGCCACCGCTTACCTAGGAGGGCCTTGTTTAGTCTGCCAGGTGTAGGTTGGCGTAAGGCTGGAGATGAACAGAAGTTGACTTGGAAGTGGGAAATGAAGTCACTGGCGACCAAACTGGGTGCCGTTGGTTCGTCTCGCCTTCCGGGCTGGAGTCGACGTGACTCGCCTTGTGCATGGCTCGAGACTTTATAGGACATGTCTTGCAGTAGACACCAGTGGCGGGTCTGCTGCCGTCTCCGAATAGGATTGTCTGTTTGAAGTGTGTTTGGTGCTGAGTTATCTGCGGGGTAATGGCTGATTATGACGCGTGGCAGTGAAAGCCGCAAAGAAGCTGTCTCGCCGATGCCGACTTATATTTGCACGAAAGCCAGCTGTTTGTGACAGTATGTTTTTACACATGGTGTAGCCGCCTTGACCCTAAATATTTGTGTGGGGCATTAAAGTTGTCAGCTTAGTTCCCTTCTCTCCCTATTTCTATTCTTTAATTAACAGGTCCTCATGCTTGCATGGAAGTGAAGCATAAGTTCAAAATGCTGATGTACCGCTGCTGCTGCCGCTGTTGCCGCTGCTGCTGCTGCTGTTGCTGCTGTTGCTGCTGCTGCTGTTGTTGTTGCTGTTGATGTTGAGCTGGTGCTGCTGCTGCTGCTGATGATGATGATTGATGATAATGATGATGATGATGATGATGAGGAGGAGGAGGAGGAGGAGGAGGAGGAGGATGAGGATGATGAGGATGATGATGATGATTTGGAGGATGATGATGATGATGATGAGGATGATGATGATGTTGTTGCTGATGATGATGATGATGATGCTGATGATGATGATGATGATGATGATGATGATGATGATGATGATTTGGATGATGATGATGATGATTTGGATGATGATTTGGATGATGATGATGATGATGATGATGATGATGATGATGATGAGGATGATGATGATGATGATGATGATGATGATGATGATGATGATGATGATGATATTGATGAGGATATTGATGAGGATGATGATGATGTTGTTGCTGATGACGATGATGATGAGGATGACGATGCTGATGCTGCTGCTGCTGCTGCTGCTGATGATGATGATGATGATGATGATGATGATGATGATGATGATGATGATGATCATGATGATGATGATTTGGATGATGATGATGATGATTTGGATGATGATGATGATGATTTGGATGATGATGATGATGATGATTTGGATGATGATGATGATGATTTGGATGATGATGATGATGATGAGGATGATGATGGTGATATTGATGAGGATGAGGATGAGGATGATGATGCTGGTGATTATGTAGTCCTTAAATCGCTTTTCAAGCGCATTAACCCAGAATACCATACCTGCATTTGTGCTTTGATGTTTCTTGCTGGCGGATTTGCTATGAGTTTCTCGAGTGATAGTAAATGTGCGGTATTAGGCTGCTTTTGAGATAGTTGACTTTGGAAATGTTGCCGCTTATTCGTAAAAGCTTTGTTGCGTGAATATATCTGGTCTACCTCTACATTTTGACCCTGAAGGCTCGTGTACAAAATGTTCAGATGCGTTTTACATGAACCGGAAATCCAGACTCAACCAGTTAACCAGGATCAGATATGTCTGACATCTATAGTCCCTTATTTCTCTTGCATTATCCATTTTCTTTTCTAAGCGAGTGGAAACGATGAGGTGCAGTCTCTTACACCATTGTAATGCACAGGATCTTCGTATTGACCCTAGACGTCAAGTAAAACTGCTGCAAATGACGATGAAACAGGGCTTTGGAACGAAGGTACTTGATAGCCTTTATCACTGGCCTCATAACAAGAGCATACCTAGGATATCTGGCACAAATACCTTGTCGATGAATGATGTAGTGGTTTGTAATGGCTTTGCCTGCTTTTCGCTAAATTAGTTACAGATAAGTATTACTAATCCAAGGTGCTCGTCACTCATGACTGGGACATCGTCAGTAATAACTATAGATTGTTTCCATGAGAGTTAATGTCATTGATTGCAGAAGAAACAGAAGCAAGTTAGTCTATGCCTCTTGTTTGGTCCTTAAGACCCAGCAGCTCAGATAATCCATCTCGCACACACATTTCATCGTTAACTTTCTTCAAAACGATGAGAACGTGGGCAGTGCCATGCATCATTACTTTCATCATAGGCTACCAGAAAGTGTCAGTTTCTTCCTTTTGCTTCTAATTGTTTCATAGTATCAAACGAGATGTTTTCAATGCCGCTAAGTACAGGGTTGCGGGCCAGGCAACCACTGGTAAACTCTTCCTTTTTTCAAGACAGATATTTGCCAAAGTTTCATTACCTGTTCTTTGACTGATTCGCCTTTAGTAAATGGTTTAGTGTTTCCCCATTAGTTTTTCCACCTCATAACTTGCCTTTATCGCATTCTAATTCTTCGACTGACCGATGCTTGTTAACTGGCTTTGCTGTGAGGTAATTCTAGCTTCCAATTGCTTCACTTTCCCTACTCGTTCATTTTCAGTCAACTTGTCATAGTTAACATGCTTCGTTTGGTAGTGCCTCTTGGGGGTGAATTCCTTGCAAACAGCCACACTCTCCAAACCACTCAAGAATGCACGGTAATTCACTCGTTCAGGGCTGGCTAGCATTTGTTAGTCATATACAAAAAATTAAACAATCCATGTTGTTGCTTTTTGAGTTAGTTAATACCCCTGGTTGGTCACAAATAAACAATACTACCTTAGTGATTCATGTAAGCATATATAAGGACAGTGAATTTTATGCTTACAAGGTCCTTATTTTTTCTAATGTATATAATGTTGCGTGTAAGGAACAGACCCAAGTTTGATTTAATTTTTTCATGATGTGGCCATGAGCCAGTAGAAATAGCGCTGACCTCATTTGGCGCGCGGGCTGGACGTTAACCATTTCAAACACAACGATAAAGCAAGAAGACTACCATTTGCAGACTGGCAGTTTATGGACAAAGAAAGCGTTTACAAATCTGTCAAATGAATAAAACGTACATAATTTTATTACATTTCGAAACGTGCTGAGGCTTCATCGCCCACAATACATGCATAAAACAGCCCCTATAAAACAAACATTTGTGAAACGGGTGATGGCTTATATGCTCATTAGCCACACAGGCACAAAGCCAGTTGAAGCATGGAAGTGCGGGTGAGACCGCATGGAAGCAGGTCCCTTGGGAACGGTTCCATTGATGACCGTATTACTTTAATAGAACTTTTGGCTAATGCTGCATTTTTGTATAATCTGCCTCGACGGGGATTCGAACCACGGACATACGGAGTACCGGTCCGCTGCGATACCATTTGTATTGTTCTCATTTTCTTAACCACTCTGATACCTACAAACTGCCAATCAGTTCAAAATCGCCCTTTGGATTCATTATGCAAAACACCAATGCTTAACGATTTTATGCGAGCTCGTTTTACAGATTTACAAAACCATTCAGTTGGATGTGCCTCGCAGTGTCGAGGAATAAACCGGTTATTGATTTAGTTATTTGTTCATTTATTTTGAATCATCTGTTCTCAACAATGCTGTGTAACATATGTTGTTGTTTCAGACGCCATCTCTAAAAAGCGCATTGGCTTCGGGCAAGTTGGAAAGAACGCACTAAACTGGCGCACCTACACAGCCTCCCCGAACCACGATACCTGGGATGTCTACACAATACAAAGAGACCACTGTGTCAAACTCGTCCGGGATGACAAACTTAAGAACCAACAAGGTCTAGTGGAAAAGTTTGCTCCAATCCCAAACTGCTATACAGACAGGTAAACAATTTACGCCTTGTTAAGCGCGGTATTCCTGCCATGCACACAGCATGCGGGTTAGCCCAAACCTCACAAGAGGCGGCCAACGTTCTTGGACAACAATTTGGCGGTACTTTCCAAAGCGTGCACTCATCATACCTCCTGACTAAACAGATAACGAAGCCATCAGGGCTTAATCACATATCGTTCACCTCCGCAGCTGTACTAAAGAGTCTGATGTCTGCGCGAATTCAGCTCGCCGGGTGCGGACGGCATTTGCCCGAAGGCGTTGAAAGTTGCTGCCATGAGTTTGGCGGTGCCACTAACGATTTTCTTTCAACGATGTCTTAATGAAATGCACGTCCCCACCATGCGGAAGCACGGAATCATCACGCGAATCTACAAAAGTGGAAGCTGCGCTGAACCAGTAAATTATCGCCCGATAACACTTCTTCCTGTGATCCCCAAGCTTATGGAGTCCATTGTCGCCAAGGCTTTGATGTAGTACCTGGAGAACAACAAAATTCTTGTTTCGGAGCAGCACGGATTTCGCCAAAATGACTCCTGTACCACTAATCTATTCATTGCTCGTGCAAGCTGGACGGAATCTGTGAACGCTGGTGTAGGACTCGACGAGACCTACTTGGATTTCTCAAAGGCATTCTACCGTCTGAACCATCGAATTCTACTCCACAAACTCCAGAAATATGGAACCGGCGATCCTGTTCTGGGCTGGATAGGAGACTTCCTCGTGCAACGTCACCTGAATGTGTGGGTTAGAAGCAACCTATCGGAATATATTGAAGTTCAGTGCGGCGTACCTCAGGGCTCGGTACTTGGACTCGCCTGTTCCTGGTTTTCATAAATGCTCACGCGAGCGTGTCAGCTTCTAACTGTTTGCTATTTGCTGATGATCTATATGCATGGCGTATTATAACTGCAGTGGATTATCACACAGCTTTACAAGAGGACCTGGACAAAGCGTACACATGGTCCTTCGCGAACATTTGGCATTTCAACGTAACCAAGTGCAGAGTTCTCAGCATAAGGCACAAGAGTATGCACAAGTACAGCCTAGGACCACAAATTCTACAGCGGGCTTCTCACGAGTGCGATCTCGGCGTACTAGTTCAATATGACCTCGGCTGTTTGAGGCAGACTGAAAAGGCAGCTAAGAAAGCAAACCAGTACCTCGGCCTTCTTCGCAGAGCTTTCGGGAAGCTTTACTCTTCAGTCTTTCCAAAAACGCTTAGTACTACGTGAGGCCGCAAGCGGAATACGCTATTCAAGCGTGGCAACCCTGGCGCAAGCACCATCTCACCGCGCTCCATACTGCACACGTAGGACAACGACCAGCGCCAGTTTGTTGACCAACCTCCCTAAGCAGTCAGGCTGAAGATTCTCAAAATTTACAGTGGACGTTATCCGCGTCTAAGGGGCGATCTCATAATGGTGTAGCAGGTCCCGTGAAACCCCAACAACCCATGCCGTTCCATTCTGATACTCAGTCAAAACCCCCCGCTAAAAGGTCATATGTTCAAACTGCTCACGCCCGACCTGACGATCCCATTATACTTTGGTCTATCTATTTTCACTCTAACCACTCCCCGGGACGTGTCAAGCACCTTCTATTTTACCCGTTATAAATCATGTTTCAATGTTCAGCATTTCATCGGGTACGGTAGAAATCCCCACCACCACCTTCCGCGCCAACTTCAGAAGACCTTTGAAAATATTATCCTTCTGCATTTTGATAGTCCGAAGCCAGATATCTTACTGGCATATGTGTTAAACAATAAACAATTACTTTATACTGGATAGGAAGCACTGATTTACAAGCCTGTGGGGTGATCTGATGTGGGTATCATTAAACATTAATGAAAATGGGCATTTAGTATTTTGACTGTCAAAAGAATGGACTACTCATTTTCATTGCAATAGCTCTGCATTCCACGTAGTTTCGCAGCTCCAACGAGCGACAAATACTTAATCCAAGTTGGTTCTCGGTGGTGGGAGAGGTAGGGCAAAGTAACTGGGTAGGTGCGTCATCCAATCGACTTTTATCTATGACCAGTGTAGGTGCGGAAACCACTGATTTTGGAGAGAGAGTTATAGGGGTTGCATACACAAATAGAAATGCAACTTTTCCGGGACTCCAAACGGTTGCACTGTTCTTCTAGTTTCAAAAAGCGACTTCTCAAGTTCGTATTACGGATGAGCTGCATTTAAGAGCAGCGCACATGATTTGGATTGTGTAAAATCATGAATGTTGTAAACAGGTCTCTTCGTAATCGGTGATGCGGTCCGCTGAATAAACGTAAACGTTTCAACCTCTGGTCGTGTGGTAAAATCAGCATTCCAGTGACGTATTTGGATGCCCGACCTTGAGGCTGCTCCAATGAGGTGAGGTCTTGGTTCAGTCGTCGCTGCCAGGCTTGAATTGCGTATTCGATATGGAGACGAGCATACCCAATGCGCATCTGTCGCAACATAGAGATTTCTGTTTAATCGAACACCAGTCGCAACAGCCCAGCACGCTAGTTACTAGATTTCGATGTCTTTCTGGATTGAATGGAGCAATCCAAGTTATTGTGAACCAACAAACCCAGCTCACGTCTGACGAAAGATGACTACAGTACTTGCTTTACTAGCCTGGCTGACTAGTTGCTCTAATGTCGTATGGAGAGTGTCCCGCATATGCTCGCGTTGCATTGCAGTAAATTTGGAACTGACCATTAAGGAACTGTGTCTAAGTCTCCCTGAGGCAGATTCTAGTCCGAATTCCCTTGGGACCTGGGCCATGTCTTCATTTTGTCAGCTAACAGTAGGAAATTTGAAACAATTGCTTGTACGAGGGCATTTATAAAAACCAAAACATCGTAGACCTTGAACGGAGCCCTGAGGCTCACCATACGAGACTTGTATGTGGTCGGATAAAGAGTTCCAACCTCAAAGCACTGAATGCGTTGAAGAAAAATGTAGGCATCCAGCTTAAGAGAGGGTCATTCATACCGCAGTGCTGGAGTATCTGATGATCTATTGAGAAGGGATCACCAAACTACGGCCCGCGTGCAAGATCCGGTACGCGGCGTTAATTCATCCGGCCCGCACACTCTACCCCAAATTACTTGATGAGACGTATGCAAAACGAATCGTTATCATAAGATTTATA
This sequence comes from Dicrocoelium dendriticum, assembly GCA_944474145.2. Taxonomy (NCBI): domain Eukaryota; kingdom Metazoa; phylum Platyhelminthes; class Trematoda; order Plagiorchiida; family Dicrocoeliidae; genus Dicrocoelium; species Dicrocoelium dendriticum. The sequence continues at coordinate 136,066,534 of OX104065.1, read as the reverse complement.
TTTAACACTACGTGTCGTATTGTCGATGGACTTATGGTGTCTGAATGCTAGCGCAAACCAGCCCATAGCTGTTGCATGTAAAAACCTACTACTGTGGCTTCTCACTTTCGGAACATTGATATGGGTGACTACACTTACTGGGTTCCCGTTTAGCTCTAACTATTGTACAGCAGTTTTCGGTTCATCTGCTCCCTCGATACACTTGTCATGTAAAATACAGATCACTAAGGTGCGATTAGTTTGTCAGTGTTTGTTGAAGCCAAATTTGCTGCCTATTTAGAGCAAGTTGCAAATTGTGGGCACATAATGGTGCCAAAATGGCACATTGTTTACTTACATACACATAGGTATTGTTTAGTGCATGCACATAGTACCGTAATCCAGTTAATCCCTTCCTGTCGCTTTGGCTCTGGCAGAAAGGCCCTACCCAAGCTTCTCAGGCACGTGGTTAGATCGCGCCATACACGCCAATCAACCGCCTTCCATTCCCATATATGTATAGGACACGAAAGTGTTGCGCTGTAGTGGAATGTATGCAGTGGACTGTGTACTTTTGCTGAGACACCTGAGGTGGCTCGGTCACGTGAGCAGTATGGATTCGACGCGGATACCGAAACAACTCGTATATGGTCAGCTGAGTATTGGGAAGTGGCGTGTAGGGAAACCAAAGTCACGTTACCAGGACATGATCAAAGTGAGCCTCTCACGTTATAATCTTGATTGCGGGTGATTGGAATGGAAGGCGGTTGATCGGCGTGTATGGCGCGATCTAACCACGAAGACAGTTGCCGAAGTACGGGAGAAAGACCTCATACATGCAGAGAAGAAGCGAAAAACACCGTTGGTTTGTACTCCATCAACATCGAGCGCATGGTGCTGTAGCACATGCGGTTGCGAGTGCCTGAGTCAGGCAGGCCTAGTGAGCCATGAGCGAGGCCAGTCGGGACCGCTACCGAAACGATGATGGGCCCTGCAGAGAACGCAGGCAGAACCGACGCAGCGTTTGTAGGCACGCGGCATTCGATTTACTAACCACTTGCTTGCATGCTGTCAATTTGTTTTAGATGGTGCGTTTTAAATTTTGTCCCCATGCTTTTCTTTCTCATATAAACGTCTACCAATACTTTCTTCTATAAACTTGCACAGGTCGCTTAAGCAAATTGTTGCTTATTTCGATAACATTTTCATGTTCGTTGCGTTTCCGTAACATATTCTTGCTGACCTCATGAACTTATTTCGGATGCTTTTATAAACACTTTATCTCATATGCTCATTAATTTAGGGTTTATGTCATCGTTTCCTTATGCATTACACGATTTATTTCCTTTCTTCTCTCTCAAGTGATTTGCTGTTGCCTGATATCCCCGGTGTGGCTGCGCTTGATGTGCATGTTGACAAGGTGCCTACCTGTCTATTACCCACTACCTCGTCCATACTGGCTCCAGGAGACAGTTGGCCGTTGCTGGAGGGAATGGGATGCGCGGTTTTTGTGGTCGTGTTAGGCTCGAAGCGTGTTTCCATACGCTCAGTGTGGAGGGGACTACGGTCCAGCCACCGGATGTGTGCGCTTGATTCCCCAAATACAGCGTGCTTGTGTTTACCTGTGAAGGAGTGTGGGCCGGCTCCGTTGATGAAACTTGGATCCCATCCACATGCCTCGCGGTCTTATTCCTTCGGGTTTACAGTGGAGATGGGGTGTATGGTTGGAGCTGTGGGTGGTGCAGCGCAAGCCACCCATGGTCCCCCTTTTAGGCGCAGGCGTCCTGTGGCTTGCCACAGTGACAGGCAAATCCGAAACCGGATGCCGCCAACCATGTATGTATGTGTGCCCCATGCTGAGGCTGATGTTGCATTCTTGATGCTTCCTCACCGCAGTTGGGCTAAACCAACTTACACTTAAACTAGGTCTTTTTAAGGTGGATAAATTTCATTCCGCTTTATTTGGTTTGTTCTGCCTCCCTGAATAATGTTCTATCAACTGTCCACGTTGCTTACACTAATTGCGCTTATCTTCGGTAATTTTGTTGCGTTTGTAGCATTTTAAGTAACTTGTGGACATTTCTTACTTATCACGGATTTGTTGCTGACCAACTTACTTCATACGGTAATTTAGCGAAGAGTTATGCCACCGTAGCTGTATGCATTATTGGATTTATTTTATATCAGCTTGTCGTTTAAATTGAATGGCTGTTGTTTGATATCTCTGGTATGGTTGCGCTTGATGTGCATGTTGATAAGGTGCCTACCTGTCTATTACCCACTACCTCGTCCATACTGGCTCCAGGAGACAGTTGGTCGTTGCTGGAGGGAATGGGATGCGCGGTTTTTGTGGTCGTGTTAGGCTCGAAGCGTGTTTCCATACGCTCAGTGTGGAGCGGACTACGGTCCATCCACCGCCTTGTGTGTGCTTGTTTCCCCAAATACAGCGTGCTCGTGTTTGCCTGTGAAGGAGTGTGGGAGGGCTCCGTTGATGAAACGTGGCTCACCTGTATATGCCTCCCGGTCTTATTCCTGTGGGTGGTGCAGCGCAAGCCACTCTTGGTCCCTCTGCAGGCGCAGGCATTCTGTGGCTGGCCACAGTGACAGCCAAATCAGAAACCGGATGCCGGCAGCCATATATATAAATATATATAAATATATATATATATATATGTTTTGATCGGCGGCATCCGGCTCTGAGTTTCCCTGGCACGGCGGCCTCAATAGGACATCCAAAAGATGCCTATGCCTGATAACGCACCAGGAGTGGCATGCGCTGAACCATCCGAAGCTACAACCACACACCACATATCCATTGTAAACACGAGTCCCGTGGATTGGAGCCACGTTTAGTCAACAGCGCCGACCCACACTCCTACAACATCAACAGCGGCAAAATTGAAGTCAGTATAATTTGGAAATCATGCACACCAGACGTATACAAGGCAGTGGCTGGTCAATAGTCCGCTCCACATTGGAGGTACTCAGTCTTTGATCCTATAACCGTCACCCCGTCCTCTCTAACAACGACCAACTTTCCGCTAGAGGCATTATAGACAAGATACTAGGCAATATTCACATCAAACTTAGCCACACCGGGATATCAATCTACGGCCAACAACTGAAACGCACCTATCTCAACACTCAGGCAAGAGTACAAACCAGCTGCAGCGATGATGTCGCAAACGTACAACATCAACCACATTATTGGCCTCGGTCAGTAAATGGAATTGCATCGGAAACAGCGTATTTACCAGACGTTGCGCTGATGACAAGTAAATATTTAGTTTACTGGTCTTCTACTAGATGTTAGTTCCGCGTGGCGATGCTGGTGGCTTGCCAAACCCATTTTGCTTAGGCACTAGCGACCAAACGTGTTACAGCACCACGTGCTTGATGTCGATGGGCTAGACTCCACCGGCGCCTGTCGCTTCCTCAGCCGACGTTTCTTTTTCGCATGCAGCAACGGTTTCACAAGGAGCTGGGCAACCGCCCACTTGATATGCTCTTGCCATTCGCACCTATTAACTGCCATCGCTTCCGAACACCTGAAATCAAAAGCAGTTCGTGATAAACCCACGTTTGTCATTTCCTGGTAACGAGGCTTCGGTTTCCCTACATACCGTTTCCCTGTTATAAGCTGGCCATCAAGCAGCTGTTTCGGTATCCGAGTCGAATTCATGCATTTTCTATGCCCCAGTCATTGCAGGTGCCGCTGCAGAAGTACGCAATCCACTGCGTACATGCCACTCTGACGCAGCGCTTCTTTTCGGCAACTCCATTACAGTAGCCGATGCGCAGAGTCCGTCACAAAAAATGTTGATAAAACCGCTCAAGATAACGCACATCCTTCCGATACATCGTCCACGAAGAAGTGACAGCGCCATCGACTTGTATATCAACGACTTCGTTTCAACGGTAAGTTCAAGGTTGTTCCACACAAGTTTCTCCAGGTTACCACATGCAACAGCCGCCTACGGTAAGTGGATGCGGAGCTCGGTCATCAGTTTAAGGTCGGCAGACAGTAAGCCCTAAGAAAGTAGCATCTCGTGGTGGTTTCCAATACCTCAGCACTGATGTGGATTTGCGGCAAGCCAACGAATCCCATTTCTGATGTAGGCTGGAAAAAGAAGTCTAACTTGTGTGGGTGATGACGTTGAATTTGACCGCTGTCGAAGTGAGAGCCGGAATAATGTGCTGCAACTCATTCGCGCTACGCGTGAGCAACCCACAATCGTCGGTAAACAGTAACATACGGATAGATGTCTCGCACATACTGGGGTTCTGGCTCCGAAACGCCAGCAACTGATGATGTAGCCGAAAATTATTTTCAGGACTGTCTAGCATATCGATACTTCGCGCAGTCATCCGTTTTTGGCACTTCCCCTGTACCATTTGGTCGGTCTTTCTTGCGCACATATTTTATATTCTGTTTCACTTCACTGTTGACCACGACTGGGTCGATCTCCTGAGGTGACGGATTTAAAGCTTTCCAACGTTAATAATTATACCTATGCAAGACACATTGGTATTGGTTTCCTGGCGAGAAAAAGTGCTTCACTCAAAAATACAATTGATGCTACGGCTTAGATGGCTTGACTGTCCACACTATCTACACAAACAAATAGCCCTAAAGATGAGTTAGGTAAGTCATGGCTTACCTACTTTAAAAGCCACACCGGCCCACGACAAGATAGGACGTAGAAGTGCGGGTGAAATCCAATGAGAGAATAATCTGCATTGAAGCAGTTCTCCAGGAGGAGGTCCCAGTAATGGCCGTATTACTTCATTTCTACGTTTTATTTATCTACACTTGTTCTTGTTTTAAAACCCCACAATCCTCCCGAAATATCTAACTGACCCATTAGCCATGTTCAGCAAAATGCTTGAAGACTGCTTTGGAAAATTCGAGAAATATAACATCTGCTCCTTTCACTTTCGCCGTAGACCAAAAATCGTAATATCCAGTTGGACCGGACCTCGCACCGAGGATAGATTTAACTGTATTTTATTCACCACCAATTCATATTGCCCATGCAAGAGCATGATAGGGACTGTAGATATTTTATCTGCGCCAAATATTGAAGCAGCTTCTCAGTTGGTGAGAGAAATGTTTATAACTGCTGGTTTATCTTCTGTCCTGAAATGCGTGGGAGATGTAACACAGTTGCATAGCGGTAACTCGGTGATTGCAGCTTGAAAGTTCGTCTTGAACTGTTCAATGAGAACAGAGTGGACTTCAATCGCGTGCAGGTTGAAGCCACCCACCAGGAGGACGTGACTGTATGACCGTGCCAGCACTCGCTTCATAACAGAAGCTGGACGGTGGTCCATTTCCAAGTATAATATGAGTTATTCCTACTGAGTATTGTTATCAGTTGCAGCTATCTAGATATCAAATATCCAGTTATCCTGAGCTATGCTGTGCATACCTGTCAGTTTGGCGTAATAGTACTAACGCCGTTCTCGTGGCTGCAGCTCCGTTTTGCAGTCCGACTTTTCTCGCAAGTGAAGACGGGCAGATGACCTTCACCTCTCCGCAATGCACTAACTGGTGTAGATTAGTTCATATGCCCTGCACTTTGCTACCATGTGTCGTTTGGGGGTTGCGGAAGTGAGCACGCACCACCGCATAGCCGATGCTTTAGAGTCCACTGAAATGCACGTATCCCCTGAACTAATGGTAGGTGTACGTTCCTTCAAGTTTCAGCATCAGTTACAATGCTCCACATGCAATGCATAACTCAAGTGGGACGCTGCAGTGGATTGCCACTTCGTACGAACCTTCAAGCTTGTCAATGTTTTGCCTCAAGTAGAAGCGTTGCGACATCTCTGGAGTAGTTTAGGTATGCAAATAGCCGATTTTTTAGCCCCGGAAAGTACACGGGCGGCGTATAAATGAAATGAAGGTGGTTAAAGGTTTTGTCCCGATGCCTCCACGCGCAATTAACCATGGCCAGTTGCCCAGGGAATATTGCGGATTAAATCGCTGCGGGTTGACAGAGGCAGTTTTGCCTCGTGTGCACAGAAGGGAATGTCACTAAGTGTATCCGGTTTGAGTAACTCTGAATGAAGATGATTTCAGTCACCACCTGATTGCTACTGACAACATGATCCTCAAGCAGGCCAGCATGAATTCGAAACTAAGCCCATAATTGGGACTATCGCATGCTTCGGACTTCCTCCCAAAATAGCCGAAAAGGGTGTAAACTTTGCCTTAGTTTGTTCACAGCTAACGTGTAATGATGATGATGGGCTTGGTCGTAGCTTTATACCCTATGGTCCACTTGTAGCCATGGCAGTTGCCTTCTTCTTCGACTTCGCCTGCATGTCACGTCGTGTGGCGTCTGTGCGACCGGCTGTGTTCCGCTTTGAGGATCAGTTCTGTTTTCTAAACCAAATGTATCAAGTAGTATGTCCCTCTGTGGTGCCGCCGGTTCTTGATCTCTGAGTTTTGCCATGCCGCTGTCGTAGATGATTGATATGTCTGGTCCACTTGTCCTTTCCGACCATTATCTCATAAATAACTTTACCCCTCTTTTCACTAACCGTTCCGATAACCCATCTTTCCGGGGTCTGGAAGTTTCGTGCATACACCAAGTCGCCAATCTCGAACGTGCAAAGCCTGTTATCCTGCCCCCTCCTCCCCGTTGTCCGTTGCGTTTTTCAACATTTCTGGGAATCAGGCTATCAAAAGTCGTTCCAACTTTTCGTCCAAATAGACATTCAGAAGGAGATTTACCCTCTGGTGTGTTTGGATTCAGAGTGTTTCGATACACTCCAAAAAGCGGCTGAATTGCGTCTCATGACACCCTCGTTCCTTCCGCTTTGAGAAGAGCACGTTTAAAGGTATCTACAAAACTTTCAGCTTGCCCATTCGATTGTGGATGGTACGGTGGCAAAAACTTGTGCTGCATTCCGTTTTGCCTGCAAAATTCTCTGAACAGCGTTGAGGTGAACTGGGCTCCGTTGTCTGTAACCAGCATCTCCGGGGTGCCAAAATACTGGAACAGTTTGTTCAGCTCATTGATAGTGTGCTGGGCGGTAGGATTTTACATCGGAATCACGTCGGACCATTTTGTGTAGGAATCAACAAAGATCAAATAAGATTGGCCGTTGATTGGTCCCGCATAATCCAAGTGGATTTCCTGCCAGGGCTTTTTCGACTCGGGCCAAGGGTGCCACGAACATCTCGGAGGGGCCTTTGCCGCTTGTTGACAAGATTCACAACTTTGGCAGAACTGCTCGATTTCTTCATCTATTTGAGGCCACTAAAAAAGACTTCGTGCCAGTGCCTTCATTCGGCTGGTTCCCGGATGTCCTGAATGAAACTGCTGTAGTATTCGCTTCCGCAACTTCCTTGGTACAACGACTCGGTCTCCAAACATTAGACAATTGTCAACGACCGAAAGGGATCCGCCTCGATTAAAGAAAAGTTGTAACTCATTCGAATTTCTGACATTAGGCCAACTGGACTGCACAAGCCCTATCACTTTCAGCAAGATATCGTTTCGAGCCGTCGCTGCACGAATCGTGTCCGACGTTACTGGCAACTCCCTTACACTGTCAACCAGGATGCGCTGAACTTTCGACTCGAATTTGACAGATGCAATCACGCAGTCATCGTTTTCCTTCAAGTGGGAACCGAGGAGGCGAGATGGAGCGTCAGCTTGGCCGAGTTGTTGTGTAGATCGATATTGTATACTGAAATCGTAAGCCAGCAGTACGGTTGCCCATCTCTGTAAGCGACTTGCTGTGAAAACAGGAATGTCTTTCTTTGATAAAATATGGAGAGTAGAGGTTTGTGGTCCGTGATTAGTTTGAAATGTCTACCATATAGCATCTTATGAAACCGTTTCACTGCGATAACAATCGCCAGCGCTTCCTTCGCAATCTGGCTGTAATTTTTCTCCGCCACTATCAGCGACCATGCTGCGTGCGCAATGGCCTTCTCTTCTTCTCCACGGAACACATGAGAAATGACAGCACCTACCCCATAATTAGAGGCGTCCGAAACAACAACAATCCCAAGTTTAGGTTGAACTGGGTCAAAAGTAAATCAGAACTGAGCGCTGTTTTAACTGTATCAAAGGATTGTTGGCACTCTTTTGTCCATTGCCATTCTTTCCCTTTCATCAGCAACTGGTTCAGAGGGCCTCTAGTCTGATGTAGACTTGGCAGGAAGGCACTATAATGACTTATAAGACTGAGAAATGAACGAAGTTCGGCAACATCCCTTGGTGGTGGCATTTGCTTGACGGCTTCTATATTAGCGGGATCCGGACGTCTGCCATGTTTGTCAGTGATGAACCCGAGAAATTTGACACTTTCCATCAGGGAGTTGTATTTTTCCGCTCGTAACCGGAAACCAGCTTCTTCTAGACGAGTGAGCACTTTCTCTAACGTGGCCAATAGTGCTTGTGGGTCAGACCCCATAATCAATGTGTCATCCAGGTATACTGCGACCCCAGGGATATCGTTCAGCAGCGTATCCATGATTTGTTGAAAATGGCGGGAGCAGTTTTCACTCCGAATGGCAACCGATTGTACTGGAAAAGACCCAGATGCGTATTGACCGTCAATAGAGTTCTGCAATTCTCGGCTACTGGAACTTGTAAGTAAGCATCAGCTAGATCGAGCTTGGCAAACCATTTTCCACCGTTTAGCTTGGTGAACAAATCTTCGGGTATAGGCAAAGGGTACTGGTGGTTCCCCAACATGGAATTTAAGCCGGTTGCAAAGTCAGCACAAATACGTACCTTGCCGTTTCCTTTTTTATCACATCGATAGGTGCCGCCCATTCGGAGTAATGTGCGCGCTCGATTATGCCTTCCGACTGCAACCTATTTAACTCAGACTCCACTATTAGTTGTGTTGCGTACGGCACTGGACGTTTTGGTCTAAAGACTGGTCTGGCGTCTGGTTTGAGGTTCAGCTCAGCTCTGGCTATCTGGCAGCATCCAAGACCGGGTTGGAACAAACTTTCGTGGCGTCGCTTCAGTTCTGCAATTTGACTGTAAAGTTCGAGGTTCGTATTCTGCGTCTCTGTGGGGTTCTCAGCTTGTAATTTCTGGCAAATGCTGTTAACTGACTGGTCAAGTAATTTCAATTCCTCCATCCAATCGAGACCCAGCAAATTCAACCCTGGTTGATCTGTCACAAAACAGGTTGTACGAATGTGCTGATCACGGAAACTGACCTGACAATGCAACTCTCCGAGAAGTTTCAAAATACCGCCGGATGCGTTTCGTGCTGTGTGGTCTGTGTGGACAAGTGGTGGTCGTCCCAGTATACACCATGTGTCTCGACAAATCAAAGTGATGTCTGACGTAGTATTCAACTGCAGCTTAACTTCCTTATCGTTGATCTTCAAAATTGTAGACTTACGCCTGTCGACACCGTCAATCTTGAAAGTCGCCGTCACAGTTTTGGTCTCGTTGTGACATCGGAAGCGCACCGGCATTCGACGCCGTATTCCGCTCATTGTTGGTCGCTTCGCAAGACAACACGACTCTTTGTGTCCTCGCTTACCACAGCGATCACAAATGTGATTTCGGAACGGGCAATTTCGACCAAACCATCATTCCCTGCAAAACCAACAAGTAGAAGAGGGTTTAGAATGTGGTGAACTCACATGAACCGATTCTTTCTGAGGACTTCTGCTGACCCTGCAAATGATGTCCTGACTACTCTGGATAGAGGACTGTTGGATAATTGCATCATCATGCTTCAAGTTCATCCACCGTTGGCATTCGTTCGTCACTTCTTGCAGTGTGATCTCGGGATTTTGTTCAATTCTGCTCAGTACTCTTGTTCGGGCATCCACATCTTTGGTTGCTTGAAGACCACACACATAAATAAGGCACTTGTACTGATCAGCTGTCATCTTGTGAAACAGCGACCGTTCACACTCACGATTTACGCGACTCGAGTAAGTAACCCAGTCTTCGTCGTCTCGCTTGGTCATTGTCAGGCACTTGTATGGGATATTGAATAATGACGACTGCTCTCCAAATATCTGCGACAAAGTAGGAACCGCTTCATCGAATGTTAAATCAGTGCTCTTTTCCGGCAAGATGAAATTCATAAACTTTTCGTGCTCGGCCGCACCCAATTTCCGCAGCATGAGGCGTACTCTCTTGTCCTCTGAAGCACCGGCTAAATCAACGCGAAACAGGTCTTCGTATTTATGGAACCACAATTCAAAGGTAATACCGACATCAGCATCGTAACGGAACTCACAAACTTGCTGGGTCAAGGTTTCAGCTGAGGGACAACGTTCACTTGCTCCTGTTACCGAGCCTGGCTGTAGTGACAAATTCTTGGTCAGCGTTTCGATCAACTTGGCCTGTGTTTACTCAAACTGCGCCTGCTGTTGCTGCAACAGAGACTGCAATTGCTCAAAACTTACTGACATCTTTAGGTTCTTCTGACTCCTGTCGCCACTGTTGTAAGGCTTTCCTTTACCTCTGCACTCTGCCACTGACGACGGTTGTACTGTTGCTAGCTGCCCTATGGGACTGCGACTGTCTGACTTCTCAGTCACGCTCCAAATCAACCGACGGAATACCGAAGACCAAGGCTCGGTAAACAGGGAGTCTATCTACACCATAAGTTAACTGGATCTATAGGTAGACGAAACATGCTAATTTAGGAGGTCAAGATCGCTCATTTTTGTGCGTCTGGTTTTCGGCCAGTGTGAGTGAGTTTCACTCCACGGGTTTATCATATTGACGGTATAGTTCGATTCGTTTTACGCGGACTGGTAATTGCTGGCCGATCAATTCTCAGTCGATACCCAACTTTAGCTCCGCTTACTTCTCTATTATCGGGCTCATCATCAACGCAAGCAAACCTGGCTGTCTCTTTCAGTCTACACTGCAGGTGCAGTCTTCAATTTTGCCACGAATCGGCGTTGGTGCTGCAGTATTGTAAATCACCTCCCGCTTCTGCTACCTTGAGTGTGTGATGCCGACTTATAAGCAGCTACACAGTGAGCTGCGTAGCCGCGTCTCGAAGGCAACGGCGACATTCGGGAAGCCAGAGTACCGAGTGTGGAACAATCATCAACTTACAGTTGGCACGAAGCTGATGGTGTACACATTCATGGTGCTGTCCGTTCTTCTATGCAGCATCGAAACATGGGCGATGTACCGGGGAGATGTGAGATGTCCAGAGCAGTTCCATCAGCAGTGTTTGCGACGGATTCTGCGCATCGGTTGGTGCGACAGAGTTGCGGACAAGGAGGTGTTGCGCCGAAGTGGAACGTATGCTGAGACACCTGAGGTGGCTCGGTCATGTGAGCGGTGTGGATTTAACGCGGACACCGAAGAAGCTGTTATGTGGTCAGCTGAATGTGAGGAAGCGGCAAGTGGGAAGACCGTAGTTACGTTACCAGGACATGACCAATGTGAGCCTATTATATTCTAATATTGATTGCAGGTCTTGGGATTCGAACGCGCTTGATTGGCGTGCACGGCGGGATCTGATCACGAAGGCAGTTGCCGAGGAGCGGGAGAATGTCCATTGGCATGCTAAGATGAAACGGCAGTTGCGGAAGTGACAAGCGCCGATGGGCTGTACCCCATCGACGTTGAGCGCATGGTGCTGTAGCACTTACGATCGCTAGTGCCTGATTCTGGTAGGAATAGTGAGCCACGAACGATGACACTCTGGACCAGCATCGAAACGACGCCGGGTGCTGTTGAGGAGATAGGCAGAACCAGTGCAGTGTTGGTAGGTAGACCGCATTCGATTTACTAACCGCGTGCTTACGTGATGTGTTTCTTTATTTCAGGTGAATGGTTTGCTATCGTACTTCAATGCATATCTTTCTTTACTTCATGTCAGCATTTACCTGAACGTGCAAACGTTGCTTAAGATAATTAGGGTTAAATTCGTTAACATGTTCGCGTTTGTGGCAAATTTAAAAATGGAATTTATGCCATCTTGAATTTATCTAGGATTTGTTGGTAACCAATATATTTCATATGTTCATTTAGAGAAGAGGTCGGTATATCAGTACGCTTTCTTTGATAACTATTATTTAATGTTGTCTTTCAGATTGATTGGCGGTTGTTCTTGCTCTTCGATGGGCTTGATGTGCAGATTGACAAGGTGCCCACCTGGCTATTACCCACTACCACGACTATACTGGCTCCAGGAGACAGTAGGTTTTTGCTGGAGGGGACGACGTGCACGGTCCTTGTGGCCGTGCTAGGCTCAAAGAGCGGTTCCATGCACTCAATGTGGAGAGGACTACGGTCCAGCCACCGTCTTGTGTGCGCTTGATTCCCAAATACAGCGTGTTTGTTTTTGCTTGTGAAGGAGTGTGGGCCGGCTCCGTTGATGAAACGTGGCTCCCATCCACATACCTCCCGGTCTTATTCCTTCGGGTTTACATTGGATATGTGGTGTGTGGTTGCAGCTGTGGGTGGTGCGGCGCAAGCTAATCAGGGTTCATTTGTACGCGCATCTCTCCTATGGATTTTGTCATGGAGGTTGCAGTGACAGGCAAATCACGAACCGGATGCGCCAACCATATACTTTCATCCTGTTAGGTATCATCCTTAGTTTGAATGCATCGGAGCCATCAGGATTCGAACCCATGATCACCATTGACTGTCACTGCCGGTGAACAGCTTATTTCACTGAGCCATGTGGGACGGCGGCGGACCGTTATGGTTTGCAGACAAACAGACAGATTTACAGACAAATGGCAACATAACACTTCTTATCCTTTGTTGCCAATCACGTTAGGAACGGTGCAGAGGATAGGATTAGCTTTGAAACACGCGACTTCGACTAACTGACAGCACTTATGGGAGATGCCAGCTGGGAGTTTCTAGACGACTGTTTCATTAGCAATGCTTTGTTGGGTATTACTGTCAACTGCAGTGCTCTGATTAACTTTGTAGCGTTCAACCATCTCCTAGGTTCTGCATGTACACAATCATTCCTTCGGAGCAGAACCGGAAAACACATGACAGTAAGAGAAGCTGCGTGGTATGTGTATAGAGCGAACCCTAGCCCTGACAACTGGAGTAACTATGTCGTGCATCGTCATCACTGTACCACACTTGTGCGCGAGGACAAATTAGTACACCAGCAGAGTCTAGCGGAAAAGTTTTGTGTTCAGAAAAAGCTTCCTTACAGGCATATGAACAGCGTCCGGAATGTGAAACGTGGTGTCCCCCACTAATACCAACGGATAGATGTGCTCAAACCGCCGAGGATGCTGCCAACGTTCTAGGGCTAAAACATGCCCAAATTTTCCGACTTGCTCCCAGCATTTGTAACATACCTGTCCCATTCTCCCTGATGTCAGTATTTACACACGGCATGTTAAGTTCAGCGACCATTCCACTGAAAGCGCTACAAGTAACAGCTAAGAGGATAGCTGAACCAGTAACGAGATTTTTCCAAAGATGCATGGACAAACAGCAGGTACCTAGCATGCGGAAGCAACTCATCATTATACCGATTTTCAAAAGTTGTAGCCGTACACAGACAGCCAACTATTGCCGAGCAACTCTCCTCCCGGTGTTCTCTAAGGTGCTGGAATCGATCACAGCTGAGTCTGTAATGGGCTACTTTGAAAGGTCTAATATCATAGCACCGGAGCAACACGGATTCCGTCAGCATTGCTTATCTACTACCAACCTACTGCTTGCCCGTGTCAGTTTGACCGAGGTAGCCGACAGTGGGACCGGCATTTATGTCATCCACCTAGACTTTACCGCATCCTTCTCCAAAAGCTGCAAGCATACGGAATTGGAAACCCTGTTGTTGGATGGATAGGAAACTTCCTCTTTCAGCGGCGCCTTCAGATTCGAATTCGAGGTTTATTTTCTGATCCAATTGGTGTGGATTGCGTTGTTCCACAAGGGTCATTGTTTGGACCGCGGTTATTTTTGTTCTTCATTAACAACCTTGTGAGTGTCATCAAGTCACATTTCCTGCTTTTTGCAGATGACATCAAGAAATGAATGGAAATCGACTATCAGGAAGGTTACGGACCAGTGCAAATCCGTGCTCGTCCACCGCAAGCCCACGTACGCATGTAAGCTTGGAGACGACGTTATGAACACCGACTCAAAAGAGCGAGACCTTGGGGTGGTTATCCAAGACGTCCTCGGCTGTTCGACGCAGTCCTTGAAGGCGTCCGAAACCCCGAACCAACATGTTGGTCTGTTACGGAGGGCGTTCGCGAGGTTCGATCCCTCCATCTTCATCCAAATACTCAATGCGTATGTGAGGCCTCACGTAGAGTGCGTGATCCAGATTTGGCAACCCTAGTTAAAACGCGACGTGGTTGTATTGGAGACCGCACAGCGACGGGCAACGAAAAATGTGAAGGGTTTGTCCCACCTGCGATACTGTAGTCGATTGAGAGCCCTGGGAGTGTACAGTGGAAGATATCGCCGTCTACGGAGGGACTTCTTCCTGACGTTCCCAGATTTTGAAAAAAACCCTCACGCTTACCACCACATCCTGAAGCTTAGCTGCAACACAGAATTGAGGGATCATAAAATGAAACTTGTCACCCAATACAGTTGGCTGGGGTGCCGCCGAAATTATTTTTCCCTTCGAGTTTGTCAACCATGGAAAACTCTTTCGACTTTTGTCATTTCAGCGCCCACGCTACCCATTTATAAAAATCGCCTCGACGATGCTTTACATCAGTTACATTATTTGAGCTGATTTCTATTCATTGAGTGAAGACAATACTCAGACAAACGTTGTGCTCACGTACCTCACGTAATCGGAGTAGACGGATATACCTATGTGTTAACGTGGATAATATGGTGAGTCCACAGATGTGTTTTGCACCTTTGTGTAATTTCATTGAAGTAACATTATTCCCAAAAACCATCCCACTGCACTTGCCAAGCCTTGGCTTTTTATCCGTATTATACCATTGTTCCATTATAATGGCTATGTACGACATAGCAGTTTCAAAATGCGCTTTATTTCTGCTGTCCTTGAGGAAAATCCAGTGAGTGGCAAGCGGAACCGCTTTGTTTAACGATGCGATCAGTGAGGAAATTGGACGGCTGAACAAACTAAGGCAAAGTTTACACCCTTTTCGGCTATTTGGGAGGAGGTCCGAAGCATGCGATAGTCCCAATTATGGGCTCAGTTTCGAATTCATGCTGGCCTGCTTGAGGATCATGTTGTCAGTAGCAAGCAAGTAGTGACTGAAGTCATCTTCGACAGACTTACTAACACCGGATACACTTAGTGACATTCCCCTCTGTGCGCACGAGGCAAAACTGCCTCTGTCAACCCGCAGCGCTTTAATCCGCAATATTCCCTAAGCCACTGGCCATGGTTAAGTGCGCGTGGAGGCATCGGAACAACACGTTCAAGCGCCTTCATTTCATCTATACGCCGCCCATGTACTTTCCGGGGCTACAAAATTGGCTATTTGCATACGTAAACAACTCCCGAGATGTCGCGAAGCTTCTAGTTAAAGCAAAACATTGATAAGTTTGAAGGTTCATACGAAGTAGCAATCCACTGCAGCGTCCCGCTTGAGTTATGCATTGCGTGTGGAGTATTGTAACTGATGCTGAAACTTGAAGGAAGGAACACCTACCATTAGTTCAGGGGATACGTGCATTTCAGTGGACTCTAAAGCATCGGCTATGCGGTGGTGCGTGCTCACTTCCGCAACCCCCAAACGACACATGGTAGCAAAGTGCAGGGCATATGAACTAATCTACACCAGTTAGTGCATTGCGGAGAGGTGAAGGTCATCTGCCGGTCTTCACTTGTGAGAAAAGTCGGACTGCAAAACGGAGCTGCAGCCACGACAACGGCGTTAGTACTATTACGCCAAACTGACAGGTATGCACAGCATAGCTCAGGATAACTGCATATTTGATACCTAGATAGCTGCAACTGATAACAATACTCAGTAGGAATAACTCATATTATACTTGGAAATGGACCACCGTCCAGCTTCTGTTATGAAGCGAGTGCTGGCACGGTCATACAGTCACGTCCTCCTGGTGGGTGGCTTCAACCTGCACGCGATTGAAGTCCACTCTGTTCTCATTGAACAGTTCAAAACGAACTTTCAAGCTGCAATCACCGAGTTACCGGTTTGCAACTGTGTTATATCTCTCATGCACTTCAGGACAGAAGACAAACCAGCTGTTTTAGACATTTCTCTCACCAACGAAGAAATGGTGGTCGATGCAGTAACCATAGGTGGGCCGATTGGTAGATGCGATCATGCGACGCTGCCCTACCCTTACATATGCTAAGCGGAATACAATGGAAAAACTGAGGAAGCCCACATCGTCTTCAATTAGGACATGTCCAACCTCGTTGAAGAAACCAACTGGTCCTTCCTAGCAGAGCAACCACCCGATGTTGTCTGGAGGCAGTGCGTCATCCAGTTTACCGAATTAAAAGCGAATGCGCCCCAAACCAAAATAGTCTGCTTCGTGCAAATGGAGTCTCCTTAGGAGCCTGACTAGAAAATGCATGGCCTTTAGGAATTCAGACTGGCGCGCTTATAAAGCACGTCCAAGTATACAAATACACTGCACAATTTTGCTCTTCGAAGGCAAACTCCAGTACCAGCAGAATTTAGCGACGAAGTTCAGTATTACTTCTTAAAGCCAGTACCGACACGTCAACAAACTCTGCAGTGTCACGTGGAAGTATTATTCTACGTGTAACAGACTGTCTGGCGCAAACTACACAAGAGGCGGCCAATGCGCTTCGGTAACAACTTAGCCACACTTTCCTAGAGTGAATTGTTAGCTAGTCCTCCTCTGGAAGCCCGTTTCAATCGGAAGACGAAATAACCCACGCCAGTGTGATCATCAGCCCCCTCGGTAACGTAAAGGTGAGCAGACCTGCTTATACGTTCATGTGATTACTTTGGTGAATCACATACGACCCGAATGTTCTCCATTTCTCCCGTTATTTTGCTCTTCTGCTACTAAGGTTCCTTCTAGTCATCTTACTGGACTTGCCAAGCACGCGTTAGTTGACACTTTATAAATAATAATCCTAATAATCCTAATAATAATAATAATGGTTATATTTTATCTTTAAATGAGAAGCTGCTTCCATATTTGGCGCAGATACAATATGTACAGTCCGTATCATGCTCTTGCATGGGCGATATAAATTGGTGGTGAATAAAATACAGTTAAATCTATCCTCGGTGCGAGGTACGGTCCAACTGGATATTACGATTTTTGTTCTACGGCGAAAGTGAAAGGAGCAGATGTTATATTTTTCGAATTTTCCAAAGCAGTCTTTAAGCACTTTGGCGAACATGGCTAATTGGTCAGTTAGATTTTTCGGGAGGATTTTGAGGTTTTAAAAGAGAACAAATGTAGATAAATAAAACGTATAAGGGAAGTAATACGGCCATTACTGGGACTGCCTCCTGGAAAACTGCTTTCATGTAAGTTATTCTCTCGATGGATTTCACTCGCACATCTATGCCCCATCTGGTCTTGGGCCGGTGTGGTTTTTAAAGCAGGTAAGTCATGACTTACCTAACTCATCTTTAAGGCTGTTTGTTTGTGTAGATAGTGTGGTAAGTCAAGCCACCTAGCCAGTACCATCAGCTGGTTTTTTGAATGAAGCACTTGTTCTCGCCAGGAAACCAATACCAATGTGCCTTGCGTAGGTATAATTATTTACGTTGGAAGCATAAAATCCGTCACCTCAGGAGATCGACCCAGTCGTCGTCAACAGTGAAGTGAAGAAGAATATAAAATATGTGCGCAAGAAAGACCGAAAAAATGTTACAGGGGAAGTGTCAAAGACGGATGACTGCGCAAAGTATCGATATGCTAGCCAGTTCTAAAAATAATTTTCGGATTCATCATCAGTTGCTTGCGTTCGAAAAGTACAGGAATTGATAACGCTGAGCAAGGAGACTTGTTCTCTGATGCTGGACTGTCGCCTCCACGACAGAAGAAGTAATATGTGGCATTACAGCAGGTGTGTAAAAGGGTAATCATAAACAAAATAACTAAATCGCTGATTGTTGATTTCGTGTCCAAATGCACTCAAATACGACCGAGTACCCAACCTCGACTGATACCTTTGGCTACCTTCGGACAGGAAATACGCGGGGTTTGATGACACCTGGTCAGTGTGTTAGCAGGGGACCGCGTCGTGTGCGCAGTTGTACCGCAGTAGTGGGGTTTCCGGAGTGAACGCAGCAACATGCTGGTACCACAGCCCTTAGACCCAACCAAGTAAACGGAGTCTGAGGCGCCTCAAATGCCATTCTTCAGGGCTGATCATTCAGTTGTCATCCGGACCATGGCCTTCCTGCGTTCAGAGCAAAACCGGTGAGCAGCATTCAGTTCGGCAACACTCGGCATTGAGCTGAGGATGCCAATGTGCCCACTACAGCCCGAACGAACTCACTCAAACAAAGTAAATGGCTTTGAGTGTACTATGCAAGTGTGGCAATCTCAGTCGCTGCGACCATCACTGCAGGCAACGAGGACCCTGCTCATATGCAGACTGGGTGATGATTTTGGAGTGACAAGACGAGTGAGTGTTGAGCGCAGTTCATCTACCAGACCACCGGTTGGTAGCGAAAATCTACTTGTAACTACGGCACGGCCTACCTGTTTAAGCACTCTGGGCTGTTGTCAAAACACGGCAAGCACCAGTTTCATTTTAATGAAAAACTTACACCGCTGGATGGAAGAATGGAACAATGGTATATTACAGGCAAAAAGCGGTTGCTTAACAAGTCCCGTAGGACGGCCAAAAAGAGAATCACAACAGGGTGAATAGCAAACAAAGCGTTAAAATGAAAAGCGTTTTTGTGAACTCACCACAGTGTTAACACAGAGGAATGCAGAATGAACAAACCTCAGTTTTATAGGTTAATTCTGATTGTCCAAATTCCGCCGTATTACATCGTCTATAGAATCACATAGGCTACATTTCATAATATAGGTGGGTTAGGGCAATATCAAGGTGTTTTTAAACACAGGTAACCTAGGAGCGGAAACAACGTAATTTGGGAGGGCGTTCCAAGGCTGACACACACGAAGAGAGTAAAAGTACCGTCGACATACTAGCCGACTGTATTGTGTGGCTATCTTGAACTAGTGGACCCTAAATTTGTGTTGTATCTCAGTTGTAGTAGGTGACGGGAGACGTGGTTGGGGTTCCTTATAATCTGGTAGGCCATAATAAGGTCACTGCGTAGGCACCAGTACCGGCCACTGTATAATTTAGGGTCCTCAGGCTAAGTTGATAAGGAAGACTGAACAACCCACTGACGTGTTCCTTGCCTTCTCGCAGTGGAGTCTCGAATGCTGCAATGTCTTGCTTTTTACAGGACTGCCAAACCTGGATTGCGTATTCCACATCAGGCGGCACGTATGTGTTAAGCAAGTGTCAACAGAGAGAGGGACTAAACCGCCCGAATGCCCTCCGCAGTATACATAGGTGTTGGTTCCCGGTCTTTGAAGCATTCTCAGGTTGTTCTAAGCAACCCAGATCAGCTTGGACCAAGGACATGTGTGGAGAACTGGAGTGACCACAGCGAATGAACCGAGAGCTGAGATAAAGCGCTGCCGTACTTAAGTGCGACACTGGATAAAGCTAGAGAATGCTGCACCTAGACTTGACTTGGCTTAACCCCCATTTCGCCAGTGTAAGACCCCAATGGGAATGTCGCATGAATAAAGAATGAGCATAGCTTTTTTCGAATAAATTTATGATGACGTTTCTGCTTAGTAAGGTCATCTCTATGACTCAAATTTGTGGGTCACCCAAGCATAAGGTGACCAGATATTCGCGGGCAAAGCGGGACGCTTAATCTAACCCCCGATGTTTCAGCAAACGGTATGCAAACCATACAGTGAAAAACTAAATATCCACATGTATTACTTGACTAAACTTGATGGGCTGCTTGACATTGTATCTTCTGGGACCACAGTTTTAGGGTAATACTTCTCAGATGAATGTATCTCCAGTAGATGAGCTGGGCGCTGCATCAACATGTCGTGAAGTCATTCGCTTAATATACGATCTTCTTGTCCTCAAAAGTGCATGCCACCATAAGCATCGCTTTCAGTGTGTGAGAACGCTAAGCTACTTTTTCTCGCTGTTCCCTAAAGTGTTCACATGTGAAAGAATTCATTCAGTAGGTGCATTAGTTCCAGGGAGAGAGAGAACAAATTCAATAAGATTTTTGGTATTGTTCACATGAGACCGAGTTAGCCTGGAAATGCGAAAACCTTTCTACCCACTGCAAGTCATCTTGTTTTACTTCCAGTTCCAGTAGGCAATTACCTAGGCTAACGCGAACCTACACACGTTGTTGACATCGTCAAACAGCCCGTTAGCATTGCTTTTAAGTCCGGGAGTTCAGATCCAAAAAATCTGACGCTTGCTACCCCATTTTCCAAGGACAGTGGTTGTTTCAATACCGCTCAGTTTTGAAATTGGTTAATTCTTTCTTGTTAATAATCGACGCATTTGTCGTTGAAGCTGGTGATAGTACTCATCCCATATGTCTTTCTGATGAGAACCGCTTGTTCGAGATGTTAAGTTCGGATCTTTGTTTCGTTTTGTACAAAGCTGTTTGTGCTCCTGTCCTTTTACTTCTGTGGTAGTTTGCACACTGCGGAAGAAAATTCCTGTGCATAAATATTTTGGTTCTCAATATTTAGTACAGTTGCGTGGAAAATGGAGGTGATGTGTATAAAGAAGAGCCGCAGCTCAGTGCAGGGATATTCAAAGAAACATTGCATTACTGTGGAATACATCCGTCGAGAAAAGGAATAAGATTTCAACGGTGAGAAGAGCATCAGTATTCTCTACACTGCTGGCATAAGTGGAAACCATCTGATTTTCCCATATCCTAGAATGCTTTGGTGCTCTACCATTGCAGAGTCACAGAATTCCTTTGGTTCTAAAACACAAACAGTGTGGACGTAAAAATAAAACTATACTTCCACCGTAACTGTTTAAACATCAATAGGAAGACAGTCAGGTGCCGTTCATAATGTGCTGTAGACAATGTGGGCCACGCAACGAATTCCCACAACTTTTTCTCTAATCGAAGATTTCAATTTCACAAATACATTGTTTTGTCCTCTGCTTTGGCCCGTAGCGGAGCTATACGCTATCGGGCGCGTCCCCAGGTTGCGAATCGGGGAAGACCTTCCTTGTAGAGTTAACTGCGAATAAGTCTCCTCTACTTTGCACACGAGATGAATAAACCTTCGCAGACAATCAGCGACAGCTTCGCATACCCTGGGGGTATTGGGCTGGTCACTTGGTTCTCCATTAAATACCACAACTGTTCTTACGGCGCCGTGTCATAACCAATGTGACCGGTTATAAGGTCAGCGACCACTCAATTCTGTAACTGGAGGTGACTATCAAACGGAGAGCGGATAAACAACCTTGCTGACTTGTCAAGCACATGCTTTTTTACCCGTGATAAATCATTATTCAATCATTGTTCATCATGTGCTGCGTGGAATTGAAAGCGACACTGATCACAAGTAGCTGCGCACAAAATTGTGCATATATTTTTGTAAATAGATGCATTGCTTAACTGCCGTGAACCAGCGTAAGTTCGAGGTGCTTTCCATAAGTACTTTTGAGCAGTTGCTAGAACTAAAAAAGGGTGACCATCCGCTTTGGTGTGATGTCGAAACCGTAGCCTAAGTGAGCGACCTGTGACACGACGTCCGTTACCGGATGACTGCTGCGGCCGACCAAACCAACAAGGCTCGGAATCTGTATGCGGCCGTATTGGTTTTGACACCAGAGGGACTATTGGTGCATTCGTGTCGGAGGAGAAGCCAGCGTTCACCCTACATGTGAATGACACTAAAGACTGGGGGATTGCGAGCCATTTGCACCAAATTTGACGATGATCAAGTCGAAAGTTCTGTTGCATCAAGAATGCATGGTAGACAGAAAAGGCCAATCAGATGGACTGCTACGCCGAACGTCCCCAACATAAAGAATTCTTTGACTACGTGAAGGCAGTGTGTGAACTCACATTGTAGCCTCTGCGAACGCTGCTCCACAGACTGCAGAAATAATGTAGATCTGATAAGCGCACTTTGACTGTCTTTTGAACACCCATTCAGAGATTGACTGGCATATGTTGCACGGGCTGTGACAGAGGAGGAGACGCAGTGAGCACTTGATCAGCTGCGAAACGGCAAGTGTGACACCGTTGACAGGATCTTGTCTGATGTATCGAAACACGCCACACGCGCGTTGGTAAATGCGCGGCACCACTTGGTGCAACGAGTGTGGATTAAAATGAGGTGCATCCTGAGAGGAATGACGCCATTGTGCTACCACCGTTCAAGGGAAAAGGGAGTAAGCGTTGTTGCACTAATTATCAAGTCAGCAACTTGCTTAGTTGTGTGTGGAAAGTGATCACCCGAGTCCTGCTCAACCGCTTCGTTACAAGCGGTACATACTAGCTACCCTCTGTACAAACACGTGAGCTCTCCCACCAGATTTCGTACCGCTAGCAAGCCGTGGATACTGGATCTTGTGCTCACCAATGAAGAACTCATGGTCGACGAAATAATGACAAGCGTACCATGGGGTCGCAGTGACAATGTGACTAATGTTCAACTATGTATGTTATGCGGAATATCCCGAGGAAGTGAATGATAAAGTGTATACGGTCATGCACTACAACGTGTTATCTCCGCTTGTTAATGAACTATCTTGGTACCTTCTTAACGGAAAACCCCTCAAAAATCGCCTGGGACACTTTCACAAGGACATTTGACACACTTGTAACACACGCGGCTGAGCAAAAATGCTTTCAATTTCAAAGGAGAAGGAAGTCATTTCTGAGGAGCAGAACACGCAAATACATGTTCTTGAGGGACATGGGATGGAGAGCTCACAAGGACACGCCGAATTACCAAATCTAGACTGCTATGCAGCACAGCGTAACTTCTGTGTGCGCTTGAGTTGCGAAGACAAGGTGACGCATCAACAGGAGTCAATGAAGCTATTCTGCGGGAACCGCAAAAGCTTAGATAGGCATGTTAATGGCCTTCGTAAGATGCAACGCGAAATTCCAGCGCTGCTAACAGCTGACGGGTGCACGCAATCAGCAACGGAAGGTTATGCCTGTTTCTATTGTCCCAGCATCAGCTTTATCCAATAGTACTTTTACTGCAGAAAGTGTGTCAAAAAGACTGTTGTATCTGCGTATCCACAGCTCTCCTGGTGTCGATAACATTCGACCGAAAGCTTTACAGACAGCAGCCAGTGATCTGGCGGAAGATCTGGCTATATTCTCTCAGAGCTGTATGGAGGAGAACCGTATTCCAACAATTTGGAAGCGTGGGGTCATCACTCCTTTTCATAAAGGAAGTAGCCACACTGACCCAACCAATTACCGTCCCATAATACTACTCGCTATGCTTGACAAGGTTATCGAGTCTAATCATCGCTGATGCACACATGCAGTATCTAGAAAATAACAAGATGAAAGCACCAGAGCAACATGGCTTCCGACAAAAGAGCTGATGCACTATGAGCTTTCTAATTGCACGCAACAGCTGGACTGAAGCAATTGATGGTAGAGCAGGAGCCGATTTCATTTAGCTGGACATCTCAAAAGCGTTTAATGCCTTAGACCACCGAATTCTCCTCCATATACTTCATCTCTATGGCATAGGTGATCCACTGCTGCGTTGGATACGCAATTTCCTGCACAAAGTTTGGTTGGAGGTGAGAGTAAGTGAATTCGACATAATTGAGAGGGAGTGCGGCGTTCTATACGGCTCGGTGATCGGGCCCCTCCTATTCTTGATTTTCATAAACGATCTGGCGAAGGAAATTACTTCCGATTTCCGATTATTCGCTGATGAAATCAAGTTATGGCGAACAATCAAAGAACCGAACGACCACCAAAAGCTCAAGCGTGACTTCAGCATGATTTCAAACTGGTCAGTTCTGAATACACTACTGTTCAATGTGGAAAGATGTCACGCTGTTCAATTGCGCCGTAGGTATGACTACGTGTATAGGCTTGGGTCACATCTATTACAAACAACTTCCCAAGAACGCGACCTTAGTGTGCTCATTCCAAGTGACCTTAACTGTTCAAAACAGTCAGTGGTAAGTGCAAATTGAGCTAACCAGCACGTCGGCTTGCTGCCGAGAGCATTCGGAAGATTCGACCCATCCATCCTCCCCATGAAGCACAATACTTACGTCTAGTACGCCATCCAAGCTTGACAACCTTGGTTTAAGCGCGACCAAGAAGTGCTGGAGAAACCACAACGCAGGACCACAGAGAACGTCAAGGGCATACGAAATCTGTCCTGCCATCAAAGGCTGGCGTCACTGGGAGTTTTCAGTAGCCGCTATCGAAGGCTACGCAACGATCTCATATTAGTCTACCAAATATTGGATGACCCTAATCACGTATGCCGTCACTTCCTGAAACAGCCATAACAACAATCTCAGTGTTAACCCTCTGAAATTGTGTGCACAGTACAGCCGCCTGGAATCCTGGAGGAATTACATTTCTCGTCTGTTTTACCAAGCATGAAACTGTCTCCCAAACTTAGTTGTTTCCTTCCCACCTTGGATACTTTCAAAGAAATAGTGGATGTTACCGTTGGCCGCCATCGCTTCGTTGCTTAGACTGTGCAACTTTGCAATATAGTACTTATCCATTCAAACCGGATTAACATGTCACAAAAACTTGAGAAGGCGGTACACATGTAAGTATTCTTCTGTTACATTTCTCGCGGGGTACATCAACTATAACTGTCCTCATTTTGTTTCGTCGTTTGCATTCAATTCCCACTTACACTGCTATTATTCAGCACGTATCGGCTCAATACTTGCTCAAACAGACAAAGTACTTATTTTTTAATAATTGTAGTTTTACCCCCACCATCCTGCTGGACTTGTCAAGCAACAGCACTTTACCGGTATAAATCATTGTTCATTGTTCGGACCGTTAAACCGAACGTGGCGGAAGAGCAATATGGATTCCGTTCGAACTACAGCACCATAGATATGGTGTTCGCAGCTCGTCATTTGGAGAAGAAGTATAGAGAACGACACTAGCTGTGGTAATCATGTTCGTTGACTTCCCCAAAGCATTTGATACGGAGGCACTGTAGCCGGTATTGGGTACATTTGGTTGTTCTAGTAAGTTAATATGTTTAATTTAATGTCTACACAGTGCCATGAGCATGCCTCGGATGACTTTGCTGTTGTCTCTAGTGTGAAGCAAGGCTGTGTTTTGACCGCTGCGCTGTTTACTATTCGCCTTTATTCAATTATTTCTTGTGCTGTTGGTGTTGTATTTGATTAAAGTGCTCGAGTGGAACACAGTATTGATGGTGGGTTGCTGGATACCTGTCATTTCGGAGCAAGAACTCCAGTATGTGCGAGACAGCTATTCGTATGTTACTGTTTACTGACGATTGTGGGTTGCTCACACGTAGCGCAAATAAGTTACAACATATTATTCCGGCTCTCACTTCGACAGCTGCCAAATTCAACGTCACCACCAACTAAAGTAAGACTGCTTTTTTCAGCTTACATCAGAAATGGGATTCGTTGGCTTGCCGCAAATCCACATCAGTGCTGAGGTTTTGGATACCACCATGAGATGCCACTTCCTTGGGGTTTACTGTCTACCGACCTTAAACTGATGACGGAGCTCCGCATCCACGGACCGTAGGTGGCTGTTGCTTTCGACAACCTGGAGAAACTTGTGTGGAACAACCGTGAGCTTACCGTTGAAACGTAGCTGTTGGTATACAAGTCGATGGCGCTGTCACTTCTTCGTGGACGATGTATCGGAATGATGTCCGTTATCTTGAGCGCTTTTCTCAACATCTTTTGTGACGGACTCTGCGCATCGGCTACTGTAATGGAGTTGCCAACAAGAAGCGCTGCGCCAGAGTGGCATGTATGCAGTGGACTGCGTACTTCTGCAGCGGCACCTGAAATGACTGGAGCATAGCAACTGCATGGATTCGACGAGGATACCAAAACAGCTGCTTGATGGCCAGGTTAGAACAGGGAAACGGTATGTAGGGAAACCGAAGCCTCGTTACCAGGAAATGACCAAGGTGGGGTTATCACCAACTGCTTTTGATTTCAGGTGTTCGGAAGCGATGGCAGTTATTCGGCGCGAATAGCAAGAGCATATCAAGAGGACGGTTGCCTAGCTCCTTGAGAAATCATTGTTGCATGCGAAAAAGAAACGTCGGCTGTGGAAGCGACAGGCGCCGATGGAGTCTAGCCCATCGTCATCAAGCACGTGGTGCTGTAACACGTTTGGTCGCTAGTGCCTAGGCAAAATGGGTTTGGCAAGCGACCAGCATCGCCACGCGGAACTAACATCTAGTAGAAGACCAGTAAACTAAATATTTACTTGTCATCAGCGCAACGCCTGATAAATACGCTGTTTCCGATGCAATTCCATTTACTAACCGAGGCCAATAATGTGGTTGATGTTGTACGTTTGCCACATCATCGTTGCAGTTGATTTGTACTTGTGCCTGAGTGTCGAGATAATTGCGTTTCAGTTGTTGGCTGTAGATTGATTTCCCGATGTGGCTAAGTTTGATGTGAATATTGCCTAGTATCTTGTCTATAATGCCTCTAGGAGAAAGTTGATAGTTGTTGGAGAGGACGGGGTGACGGTTATAGGATCAAAGACTGAGTACCTCCGATGTGGAGCGGACTATTGACCAGCCACCGCCTTGTGTAGGTCTGGTGTGCACGATTTCCAAATTATACTGACTGCAATGGTGCCGCTGTGGATGTTGAAGGAGTGTGCGTCGGCGCCGTTGGCGAAAGGTGACTTCAATCCACGTGACTCGAGTTTACGAAGCATATGTGGTGTGTGGATGTAGAATCAGATGGTTCAGCGCATGCCACTCATGGTGCGTTATCAGGCGCAGCCGTCTTTTGGCTGTCCCTTTGAGGCCGCAGTGCCAGGCGAACCCAGAACCGGATGCCGCCGATCAAAACATATATATATATATATATATATATATATATATATATATATATATATATGCTTCTATTAGCTGGCCCCGTCGCCTACGCTAATTGCGCTTATCTTCGGTAATTTTGTTGCATTTGCAGCATTTTTGAGTAACTTGTGGACATTTCTTACTTATCGCGGATTCATTGCTAGCCAGCTTACTTCATATGCTAATTTAGCTTAGAGTTATGCCACCGTATCTGTTTGCATTATTAGGTTTATTTTATTTTATTTTGTCGTTTCAAGCGATTGGCTGTTGCGTGATATCTCCGGTGTGCCTGCGCTTGATGTGCATGTTGACAAGGTGCCTACCTGTCTATCACCCACTACCTCGTCCATACTGGCTCCAGGAGACAGTTGGTCGTTGCTGGAGGGGACGGGGTGTACGGTCGTTGTGGCCGTGCAAGGCTCAAAGAGCGGTTCCATGCACTCAGTGTGGAGCGGACTACGGTCCAACCACCGTCTTGGGTGCGCTTGATTCCCCAAATACAGTGTGCTTGTGTTTGCCTGTGAAGGAATGTGGGCCGGCTCCGTTGATGAAACGTGGCTCCCATCCACATGCCTCCTGGTCTTATTCCTTCGGGTTTACACTAGATATGTGGTGTGTGGTTGGAGCTGTGGGTGGTGCAGCGCAAGCCACCCATGGTCCCTCTGTAGGCTGAGCACAGTGACAGGCAAATCCGAAGTCGGATGCCGCCAACCATATATATATATATATATATATATATATATATATATATATGTAACAACGTGCCTGAAATACTTGGACAGGGCCTTTCAACCGGCTCCAAAGCGACAGGAAGGGATCAAATGGATTACGGCACTAGGAACATGCAATAAACAATACCAAAGTGTATATAAGTAAACATGTGCCATTTTGGCACCATTATGTGCCCACAATTTGCAACTTGCTCTAAATAGGCAGCAAATTTGGCTTCAACAAACACTGACAAACTAATCGCACCTTAGTGATCTGTATTTTACATGCCAAGTGTATCGAGGGAGCAGGTGAACCGAAAACTGCTGTACAATAGTGAGAGCTAAACGGGAACCCAGTAAGTGTAGTCACTCACATCAATGTTCCGAAAGTGAGAAGCCACTGTAGTACATTGTTACATGCAACAGCTACGGAGCTGGTTTGCGCTAGCATTCACACACCATAAGTCCATCTACAATACGACACGTAGTGCTGAATATAAATCTTAAGCTAACGACTCGTTTTCCATACGTCTCATCAAGTAACTTGGGATAGAGTGTGCGGCCCGGATGAATTAACGCCCCGTACCGGATCTTGCTCGCGGGCCGTAGTTTGGTGACCCCTTCTCAATAGATCATCGGAAACTCCAGCATTATGGTATGAATGACCTTCTCTTAAGCTGGACGCCAACTTTCTCCTTCAACGCATTCAGTGGTCTGAGGTTGGAACTCTTTATCCGACCACATACAAGTCTAGTGTGGTGAGCCCCAGGGCTCCGTTCAAGGTCTACGACTTTTGGTTTTTATAAATGCCCTCGTACAAGCAATTGTTTCAAATTTCCCACTGTTAGCTGACAAAATGAAGACATGGCCCAGGTTCCAAGGCAATTCGGACTAGAATCTGCCTCAGGGAGACTTAGACACAGTTCCTTAATGGTCAGTCCCAAATTTACTGCAATTCTATGCGAGCAAATGCGTTGCACACTCCATACGACATCAGAGCAACTACTCAGCCAGGCTAGTAAAGCAAGTACTGTAGTCATCTTTCGTCAAACGTAAACTGGGTTTGTTGTTCATGATAACTTGGGTTGCTACCTTCAATCCAAAAAGACATCGAAATCTAGTAAATATTATGCTGGGCTGTTGCGACTGGTGTTTGATTAAACAGACATCTCTGTGTTTCGACAGATGCGCATTGGGTATGCTCGTCCCTATGTCGAATACGCAATTCCAGCCTGGCAGTCATGACTGAAACGAGACCTCACCGCATTGGAGCAGCCTCAAGGTCGGGCATCCAAATACGTCACTGGAATGCGGATTTTGCCATACGAACAGAGGTTGCAACGTTTACGTTTATTCAGTGGACCGCATCACCGATTACGAAGAGACCTGATTACAGCATTCATGATTTTACACAATCCGAATCATGTGCGCTGCTCTTAAATGCAGCCCATCAGTAAGACAAACTTGAGAAGTCACTTCATAAAACTAGAAGAACAGTGCAGCTGTCTGGAGTCCCGGAAAAGTTTCATTTCTATTCGTGTATGCAACCCGTATAACTCTCTCCCCAAAATCAGTGGTTTCCGCACCTGCACAGGTCATAGTTAAAAGTCGATTGGAAGACGCACCTATACAGTTACTTTGCCCTACCTCACCGACCCCTGAGAATCAACTTAGATTAAGTATTTGTCGCTTGTTGGAGCTGCGAAACTACGTGGAATGCAGAGCTATTGCAATGAAAATGAGTAGTCCATTCTTTTGACAGTCAAAATACTAAATGCCCATTTTCATTAATGTTTAATGATACCCACATCAGATCACCCCACAGGCTTGTAAAGCAGTACTTCCTATCCAGTAGGAAGTAATTGTTTATTGTTCAACACATATGCCAGTAAGCTATCTGGCTTCGGACTATCACAATTCAGAAAGATGTAGTTTTCAAAGGTCTTCTGAAGTTGGCGCGAAAGGTGGTGGTGGGGATTTTTACCGTACCCGATGAAATGCTGAACATTGAAAAATGATTTATAACGGGTAAAATAGAAGGTGATTGACAAGTCTCAGTGAGTGGTTAGAGTGAGAAAAGATAGACCAAAGGATAATGGAATCGTCGCTTCTGGCGATTGCAGATTTAACTGCGCTGCCGTATAAAGGGAGTTTGAAACCAGAATGTGCCCTCACAAAGCAATAAGGGGACTGGTTATTGATGACGTAATAAGGGGGAAACATAATAACATAATAGGAAGGACAATGCTTATTCGTATGCAGCTATCTCGGGTCGACGGGATACAGAAATCCAGTTTCTACACGAGTAGCCTTTATCAAATTGTGTGCAAGGGGTTTGGAGTGACTCATTCTCAAGTAGGATTATGGCACTGTCCACTGTCTGTTGTGCATTAGTGCCAGCATCTGGTGGTCATGGGCTATAGCACGTAGCGTAAATGTGACAGAGTTTCGTCAAGGTATTTTTGAAAAAGGATAAGGTGGGAGCATTAAGTACATGTTCCCGGAGGGCGTTCCAAGGCTGTGACACTCGAAGAGAGAGAAAGGGTCGCCGATATTCCAGTCGGCTGTACCGCGTGACCAGTTTGAACTGATGACCTCTTAGTGGGGTGTTTTGACTGAGCATCAGAATGGAACGGCATGGGTTGTTGGGGTTTCACGGGACCTGCTACACCATTATGAGGTCGCCACTTAGACACCGATAACGTCCACTGTATATTTTGAGAATCTTCAGCCTGACTGGGTAGGGGAGGCTGGTCAAGCAACTGGTGCTCTTCGTTGCCCTACGTTGTGCAGGATCGAGCGCGGTGAGATGGTGCCTGCGACAGAGTTTGCACGCTTGAATAGCGTATTCCGCGCACAGTCTCACGTACGTACTAAGCGTTTTTGGAAAGACTGAAGGGTCAAGCTTCCCAATAGCGCTGCCAAGAAGGCCGAGGTACTGGTTTGCTTTCTTAGCTGCCTTTTCAGTCTGCCTCAACCAGCCCAGGTCATCTTGAACTAGCACGCCGAGATCGCACTCATTAGAAGTCCGCCGTAGAATTTGTCATCATATACGGTACTTGTGCATACGCTTGTGCCGTATGCTGAGAACTCTGCACTTGGTTATGTTGTAGTGCAGCATCTTCTCGATGGACCATGTGTACGCTTTGTCCTGGTCCTGCTGTAACGCCGTGTGATTCTCCACTGCAACTATAGTACACCATACCTTTAGGTCATCAGCAAATAGCAAACAGTTAGAAGTTAGCACGCTCGCGAGATCATTTATGAAAACCAGGAACAGGCGGGTCCAAGTACCGAGCCTTGAGGTAGGCCGCAGTGAACTTCGATGGATTCCGATAGGCTGCTTCGAATCCTCACGTTCAGGTGACGTTGCACGTGAAAGTCTCCTACCCAGCCCAGAACATGATCGCTGATTCCATATTTCTGGAGTTTGTGGAGAAGAATGCGATGGTCTATGCGGTCGAATGCCTTTGAGAAATCCAACTATGCCCCGTCGACTCCTACACCAACGTCCACAGATTCCGTTCAGCTTGCACGAGCATTCAACAGATTAGTGGTACATGAGCGATTCTTGCGAAATCCGTGCTGCTCCGGAACGAGAATTTTATTGTTCTCAAGGTACCCCATCAAAGCAGCGGCGACAATGGACTCCATAGCTTTGGAGATCACATGAAGCAGTGTTATCGGGCGATAATTTGCTGGTTCAGCGCGGCTATTACTTGTGTATACTGGTGTGATGATTCCGTGCTTCCGCATGGTGGGTGACGTGCATTTCATTAAGACATCGTTGAAAGAAAATCGTTAGTGGCACCGCCAAACTCATGGCAGCAACTTTCAACGCCTTCGGGCGAACGCCATCCGCACACGGGGGGCTGAATCCGAGCAGAGACATCGGCCTCTTCAGTACAGCTGTGGAGGTGAACGATATGTGATTAAGCCCTGATGGCAGCGTTATCTGCTTAGGCAGGATGTATGATGATTGCACACTTTGGAAAGTACGGCCAAATTGTTGTCCAAGAAGGTTGGCCGCCTCTTGTGAGGTTTGGGCTAAACTGCATGCTGTGTGCAGAGCAGGAATATCGCGCTTAACACGGCGCAGATTGTTTACGTGTCTGTATAGCATTTTTGCATTGGAGCAAAACTTTTCCACTAGACCTTGTTGGTTCTTAAGTATATCCTCCTGGTTGAGTTTGACACAGGGGTCTCTTTGTATTGTGTAGACATCCCAGGTATCGTCGTTCGGGGAGGCTATGTAGGTGCGCCAGTTTAGTGCGTTCTTTCCAACTTGGCCAAAGCGAATGCGCTTTTTAGAGATGGCGTCTGAAACAACAACATATGTTACACAGAATCGTTGAGAACAGATGGTTCAAAATAAATGAACAAATAACTAAATCAATAAACGGTTTATTCCTCGACAGTGCGAGACACATCCAACTGAATGGTTAGGTAAATCTGTATAACGAGCCCGAATTCACTAGTTAATCATTGGTGTTTTGGATGATAAATCTACGGTGCGCGTTTGAACTGATTGGCAGTTTGTAGGTACCAGAGTGATTAAGGAAAGGAGAACAATACAAATGGTAGAGCAGCGGACCGGTAATCCGCATGTTCGGGGTTCGATTCCCCGCCGAGGCAGATTGTTGGGCAGTTTGATCGTGGCTTCTACTTTCCACAAAAAGTACATACACACAAAACCACCAATACGCTTGATTTACCATCGCCCTTTGAACACCTGAAGGGCAGATATTTCGCTTCACTGGGAAGTGACGAGCGAGTGAGCCAATCTGCAACACCAGGACAGATACTGTGAGCTTATTGGCAATATGTTTGAACCAAGATGTCATGTATTAAATTGCGCACCTGATCGTCAGTCCTCGGTACATCAGTTGGTAGAGCAGCGGACCGGTATTCCGTATGTCCGCGGTTCGATTCCCCGTCGAGGCAGATTATCGTGTATTTTAATCGTGACTTCTACTTTTTACAAAAATGCAGAATTAGCCAAAAGTTCTGTTAAAGTAATACGGTTATCCACGGAACTGTCCCCAAGGGGCCTGCTTCCATGCGATCTCACCTGCAGTTCCATGTTCCAACTGGCTTTGTGCCGGTGTGGTAAATGAGCATATAAGCCATCACCTGTTTCATAACTGTTTGTTTTATACGGGCTGTTTTATGCATGTATTATGGGCAATGAAGCCACAGCACGTTCCGAAATGTAAAAAATTACGTACGTGTTATTCATTTGACAGATTTGTAAACGATTTCTTTGTCAGTCTGTAAATGCCAGTCTGTAAATAGTAGTCTTCTTACTTTATCGTTGTGTTTGGAGATGGTTAACGTCCAGCCCGCGCGCCAAATGAAGCCCACGCTATTTCTACTGGCTCATTGCCTCATCATGAACAAATAAAATTAAACGTGGGTCTTTTCCTTACACACGGCATTATATACATTAGAAACAATAAGGACCTTATAAGTAAAAAATTCACTGTCGTTGTATGCTTACATGAATCACTGAGGTAGTATCGTTTATTTTTAAAAAACCAGGAGTACTAATCAACACAAAATATAACAACATGGGTTGGTTAATATTTTTGTATATGACTAGCAAATGCTAGCCAGTCCTGAAAACTGGATGTTTGTTTTATAGGTTATCTCAGTCCCTAAATTTTTTTTGCCATGATTTACCTTGAAGTGATTCCCTTGACATAACTGTTTCACCTTCGTGATTAGTTCATTCACAACACGAAATGCTTCTACTCCACTTTTACCAATCCTATGGTAAAGCGGTTTTAACTAAAATAAAAAATAAAAGCAGACTTGATTAGTTTTTATTTATTCATATGATGTTCATTCTTTTTCTAAAATCCAGCATATCACTAATCAAGAAAGTTAATAAATAAGGCTGTCGATTCCAGGAAAAGTGGAAACTGGAGCATTCTATTTTTGAACGAGTGAACTACCGTGCATTCTTGAGTTGTTTGGAGAGTGTGGCTGTTTGCAAGGAATTCACTCTCAAGAGACACTACCAAACGAAGCATGTTAACTATGACAAGTTGACTGAAAATGAACGAGTAGAGAAATTGAAGCAATTGGAAGGTAGAATTACCTCACAGCAAAGCCAATTTGCAATCATCGGTCAGTCGAAGAATTAGAATGTGATAAAGACAAGTTATGAGGTGGAAAAACTAATGTTGTAACACCAAACCATTTACTAAAGGTGAATTAATCAAAGAATATGTAATGAAACTTTGGCAAATATCTGTCCTGTAAAAAGGAAGAGTTTCCCAGTGGTTTCCTGGCCCGCAACGCTGTAATTAGCGGCATTGAAAACATCTCCTTTGGTATTATGAAACAATTAGAAGAAAAAGAAAGAAATCGTGACATTTTTCGATAGCCTATGATGTAAGTACTGATGCATGACACTGCCCACCTTCTCATCTTTTTAAAGAAAGTTAACGATGAAATGGGTGTGCGAGATGGGTTAAATGCGCTGCTGGGTCTTAAGGACCAAACAAGAGGCATAGACTAATTTGCTTCTGTTTCTTCTGTAATCAGTGACATTAACTCTCATGGAAACAATCTATAGTTATTACTGACGATGTCCCAGTCATGAGTGACGAGCACATTGGATTGGTAATACTTTTCTGTAGCTACTTTAGCGAAAAGCAGACAAAGCCATTAAACACCACTGCATCACGCATCGACAAGGTATTTGTGCCAGATATCCTAGGTATGCTCCTGTTATGAGGCCAGTGATAAAGGCTATCAAGTACCTTCGCTCTAAAACCATGTTTCATCGTCAGTTTCAGCAGTTTCTACTTGACGTTCAGGGTCAATGGGAAGATTCTGTGTATTACTGTGTATTACTGTGTATTCTGTGTATTACTTCATCGCTTCTACTCGCATGGAAAAGAAAATGGATAATGCAAGAGAAATAAGGGACTATAGATATCAGACATATCTGCCCCTGATTAACTGGCTAAGTTTGGATTTCCGGTTCATGTTAGAACGCACCTGAACATTTTGTACACGAGCCGTCAGGGTCAAAATATATTTGTAGACCAATTATATTCACGCAGCAAATCCTTTGCGAATAAGCTGAAAGATCTCCGCAGACAACTGTCTCAAAAGCAGCCTAATACAACACATGTTCCATCACTAGAGAGACTCATAGCAAAACTGTCAGCAAGCAATATCAATGCACAAATGCAGATATTGTATCCCGAGTTAATGAGTAACAAAGGTGCTCTAAGGACTTCATCATTATCATCATCATCATCATCATCATCGTCATCCTCATCCCTCATCATCATCATCATAATCATCACCATCATAATCATCACCATCATCATCATCATCATCATCATCATCATCATCATCATCATCATCACCATCATCATCATCATCATCATCATCACCATCATCATCATCAGCAGCAGCAGCAGTAGCAGCAGCAACAACAACACATCAGACATTTGAACTAATGCTTCACTGCCATACAACGATGAGGACCTATGAAATAAAGAATAATAAGAGGGAGAGAAGGGGGACTTACCGGAAAACCTTAATGCCCTAAGCAAACATTCAGGGTCAAGGCACCTACACCTTGTGTAGACAACATACCGTCACAAACAGCTGGCTATCGTGCAAAGATAAGACGGCATCGGCGAGACAGCTTCCTTGCAGCTTTCACTGCAACGCGTCATAATCAGCCATTACCCCGCAGATAACTCAGCACCAAACATACTTTAAACAGGCAATCCGATTAGAAGACGGCAGCACACGCGCCACTGGTGTCGGTTGCGAGCCATGTCCTGTAACGTCTCGAGCCAAGCACAAGGCGAGTCACGTGGACTCCAGACCGGAAGGCGAGACGGAACAACGGCACCCAGTTTGGTCGTCAGTGACTTCATTTCCCGCTGCCAAGTCAACTTCTGTCCACCTCGAGCCTTGCGCCACCCTACACCTGGCAGACTAAACAAGGCCCTCCTAGGTAAGCGGTGACCAGGCATTTGTAACAGGTGCCCAAGCCAACGCAACTTATTCAGTGCTATCTGTTGTTCTAGGGAGTTAGCATGATTATCACCACCTAGTACTCGCCTACGCACATCATCGTTGCGAACACGCTGGTGCCATCCGACTCCAGCAATGCTTCGCAGACAACGATGATCAAAGACTTGAAGGCGCCTCAAATCTTCAGACCGGAGAGGCCAAGTCTCACTACCATACAGCAGAACGGCCCTCACTGTGGTCTTGTATACACGTCCTTTCCGACGAAGGGGAACTCCCTTCTGTCGCCAAAGATGTCGCAAGTTCAAGAAGGTAGCTCTGGCCTTCGCAATGCGTGAGCTGACGTCAGTTTCTATGCGCCCATCGTTGCTGATGCAGCTGCCAAGATAAGTGAAATGTTCAACCACCTCGTGTTCCTCGTTAGTACGGGTCAAGGAGTCATAACGTGGCTGGTGGTCCTGCAGCAACACTTTGCACTTTGAAGGTGCGAAGTGCATACCAAATAATGGGACCACTCTGGACAGGCTATTCAGGGTTGATTGTGCCGCCGCAATATCGTCGAAAAGCAAGACGATATCGTCCGCATAATCTAGATCAACTAACGTTTCACCAGGCAGCACTTCAGCGCTTACATCGTGAGATTCCGCAAGGGAACACTCTATGATAGAATCCACGACGAAATTGAACAGAAATGGGGAAATCGGACAACCCTGACGAACGCCACTTGTGGTCGGAAAGCTATCTGATAGGACACCGTAGACCCTGACGCTGCCTGTAGTGTTCGATTATAGAGCACGAAGGATGTGCACATATTTCGTGGGAACCCCTTTCCGCTCACGCATTCCGAACAGAAGTGATCGATCGACTGAATCGAACGCACTCTTGAAATCGAGGAACACAGCCATTGTCGGTCCGCGGTATGCTTGAGGCTGCTCTAGCACTTGCCGCAAAGTAAATATATGGTCTCTAATGCCACGTTCTGGGCGGAAACCGGCCTACTCTTCCCTAATCCGCAGCCATTGAAAGGGAGCTAGGGCTATTTGCTTCGCCTTTCTCTGTGGACCTTGACAATTCTTCAGGCCACCTGCATTTGCAGTTCATTGGAGTTGCAAAGTGATGTTGAATGCCGATTTTTGTCGCCAACTGGAGAAATACAGATTCCAAGAGATTTGAAGGTTTGCAAAGCAAATGCTCAGCTTGTTTAGCTCGAAATACTTGTGTGGGCAGACGTTCTCAGTTTTGCATTCTAACAAGAACTATGTGAGGACGGGACTAAGGGGATCGGACTTACCTGATATCATGTGTATCGAAACCAGTGTCATTGAGCCTGACCTGAGCAGTGTACTGCAGTCAAAATCTCAGTCCCGCGCTTTGCACAAAAATATATGCGTAAAAATCTATAACACCTGTCATTGTGGTTATTGTTACTGTCGCACTAAATATGGCTCTGTTAGGTCCGTTTGCCATTTCACAGACCACTCAGGTTTGTGGAAATGTACTTTCCATTTCACCTACATGGCGAAGCCTACTCACACACCTCGTGCTGCGTACCACGTGGTATACACGCTGGCATAAACACAGCATTTGACCTCGAAACAATGCTAGCTGGCACATCACAGCAGGTGACAAGCATTAACACTTGGAACGCACCGAGCTCGCATTCAGTGATATACCTGTGGCATCAAGCGTAAGACACAACAACTGGAACGGCCGGACAACCGATGCATGCGCTACCATGCACGTGCTCAAGGTTCGAAGCATCCAGTCGCATCCGCACCGCAATAGGAATTGGGCTCATAGCCATCATGCAAGCACATAAGCCCCTTTCTTATACATATTAACAATATTAGTAGTTGTATTAGTGCCTAGGTTGCTTTTTGCAACTAGTCTCTGTTTAGGCAGTGCTAAATGTTGGATGGTACTATGCGGTGTTAAAAGTATTCGCAAGGAGGGCCAAAATTTGTGAGGTACAAACAGGTGGAGCTGCTAGGTCCATTTGCCACAATAAACACTCATGCTTGTGGAACTGTACTTTCCATTCCACCTACACGGCAATGCCTAATCACACGCCACGTGTACATCACGTGGTGTATATCAAATAGCGTGTGATTAGGCTTTACCGTGTAGGTGGAATGGAAGGTACAGTTTTATAAAAATGAGTGTTTTGTGAAGTGGCAAACGGACCTAACAGCTCCACATAATTTTACCTCAAAATTTCGGCCCTCCTTGCGAAACGTGTGGACACTCATATAGTACCATCCAACAGACAATAAAATCCATCAGACAGTCTTCCCATCTGAAATTCAATGGTATCTCACCCGCTGTCATAAAGCGGGGAGGGCCTGACATACGTTACTATTGCTGAACATATTTACCCCTTCATTGAAGTCAAGCTACTTTCCAGACCAATGGAAACCATCGCTCATCATCCTCCGTCACAAGGGTGACTCCAGACAAAAATTAACAAGTACTGGTCAATCCATCATACAGCTGTATTAGCCAGATTATTAGAGAAACTGATTAAGATTGGTGTGATGGAATTCACCACTTCCATGGAGCTGATCGACAGGTCCCAGTATAGTTTCTTACACTAACGATGGTGCATAATCTTCCAATTGCATTATCCAAACCATGTTTTGGATTCTATTGACTCACGATACGCAGTCACAATTCTTTTCCTGGACACCAAAAATGCATCCGATCGCATACCCTACAAACGGCTGCTGAAAAAGATTGCCTTCTATGGAATCCAGGACGCACTCCTAGGCTGGCTATTGTCATAACTGCGTGGCCGTTCTCAGGTAGTTATCATAGCTGACCACAACTCTTCACCACGTCAAATCACTAGTGGTGTTATTCAAGGGAGTGTACATGGTCCGTTACTGTTCTTGCTCTAGGTCAATGACACCAGTGCGGTTATCAGACATGGCATGTCTTTCCTATTTGCAGATGAAATAAAGATAGTCTACAAATTTCGACGAGATAAACAAGTTACACTACTGATCATACAGGAAGACCCTCACTCCCCTGAGAAATAGTGTGACACCTGGATGCTGAAGTTCTCGGCGAAAACGTCTGGTATCATGTGTCGCCGCTGTTCGATACCCGAGGGATCAATTACACTCAACGGCGAACACCTTTGTGTACAGCTGTCTACTTGCGACCTCGGAAGCTAGTATTCTTGCACCTTCAACTTTTCGGAACAAGTGGAATCCCCGCTGGCTGTGGCCAGAAAATCAATAGCTAATATACTACATAAGATCCACATAACCCCAGTCAGAGTAGATCACTGCAAAATCCCCACTAGCCCAATTGCGGAATACTGCAGTATCATTTGTGGCTGCATGAGAAACTCTGACGGAGTATCTCTGGGAATTAGACAAAGGTCAGTTACCCAACGTCTGCTAGGCAAAGCATCCATTAAGAACTATCGGAACGCTGCCAACAATTCCAGCTCGAGCTGTCTCGGCTACGAAGATTGAAACATAACCTGATGCTTCTGTACAAGATGATTCACCAAAACGCCCACTGCTATTTGTCGTTCATAAACCTACTATAGTTCGACAAGGGAGCTACGCAATAAGGAGTTTACCCTGAGTGTATTCAGGTGCAGGGTAAATCTGCGGTCTAACATTTTCCTTATCAGATATGCTGTCCTGTGGGATAAGCTCCAAGTCACAATCAGATCGTGTGAGAGCGCAACGGCCTTTCGCGTTAAGCTCACCAATTACCTAGATTTGAACAGGAGTATGATCCTGTTCTCATGGAAGAGATCACTTAATGACTAGTACCAAGAAGGGCCAGACAGCATCAAATGAGTAAAAAACGTTTTCCCTAGTACTGTTACCATCCACCATTCTAACAAGTGCACCTTGCGTTGAAACACACCTGTGAGTTAATACAAACCCTTGAAATAGAAAGGACAATGATAAGCACACAACTGTTTACCCCACACGCATGAGCATGACATTTTCTGTAAAATATGTGCTGTGCCAAATATTGACACAGTTTCTCACTCGATACGAAATACACCTAACATTCTTATTATAAATACATTATATGCTCTGCCTGAAATATGCAGTACTCATTTCTGCGGAACACCGTGACATTTGCTCACAAGTGGCGCGCGATATCCTGTATCACATAGGAAGACGGTTGTAGGGTTAGCATC
The DNA here is from genome assembly GCA_944474145.2 of Dicrocoelium dendriticum. NCBI lineage: Eukaryota > Metazoa > Platyhelminthes > Trematoda > Plagiorchiida > Dicrocoeliidae > Dicrocoelium > Dicrocoelium dendriticum. The sequence goes on along the minus strand of OX104065.1, from coordinate 136,026,647 downwards.
TATCGCAGATCATTTATCGTTGCTTCACATGTTTGTAGAGCAGACGGACGTGGGCAGAGCAGCGAAGAACGCCGGAATAGGTGCACATGACCATAGTGGGTGATGGCTTGTTAGCCGGTTACTTAACGAGTCGTAGCGGTGTGGTCGATGCGGGAGCACGTAAGTAATGAGGAATGCACCAATAAAGATGTGCACAATAGCAAGGGAACCATTTCCGCACTAGCAGTTTTTCGTTGATACCAGCATTCGAACACACCAGTGTTATGGTGCTAAGTGAATTCATTGTGGCACATATGTTGTATCCGCTTGGGCGACGCGTTTTCACTTCTTGGATTTCTCTGGCAATGTATCGGTCATCGAATGCACGAAACTACCTCGTCATTGTGAGCTGCTCCAACCTGTTTCAACTCACTTCAACTCAGATTAGTGAAGCGCCTCACATTAATTAGCTCGTCAAGGAGCGTGGATTCTGCATGTAGACAGGAATAAGACAGCAAGCACCACACCTGCTAGTGGGCATGCCCCATAGAGATAAATGCATTCCGATAGAAACACTCGTCGGATAATCGACACACTGAATGCTTTGTGCGAATGCCGAAAGCAAGACTGGTAGCACTGGGTGTTTCACGATACGCAGACGGTGCGCCGCAGAATGCAGGAGCACAGCCGTCACTGCTTAGATAACAGTCCAACCCCTTACCTATATATAGACATAGAGCATATCTGGCAAAGGCACCTTGAGTATCTCTTGAACAGCTGCTCAGAGATTGCCTGGACTATATTGCACGGGCTGCAACATGAGATAAAGGTGTCTTGACGACCCACCGACACTAGATAAGACGCAGAGAGCCCTTGCTCAGCTGCGAAACGGTAAGTTTGTCGGTGCTGACAGCATTCCCCCTGAAGTACTGAACCGCGGCAGATCCGCGTTGGTAACTGCGCTGCACCATCAAGTGCAACGCATGTGGTTTGAGGACGATGTGTCGGCCGAGCTGAAGGATGTCCAGGTCCTACCAATGTACAAGAGCAGAGGAAGCAATCATTGTGCTACGAATGATCGTTGTATCGACTTTCTGAGTTGCGTGCGGATAGTTGATTGCCGGGAACCAGCTCAACCGTCTCGTCACTCAGGTCGTTGAACCGAAAGTGGCTGAACAGCAATATGGATTCCGTACTGGCTGTGGCATTATATATTTGGTGTTTGCGGCTCAACAGCTGCAGAAGTGCAGAGAACAACACCAGCCGTTGTACTCGCTGTTTGTTGATTTCACCAAGGCATTTGATACGGTGAACCGCGAGGCATTGTGGTTGCTGTTGGGTAAGTTTGGTGGGCCGAGTAACTTTGTACCTTTAATTGAATGTCTGCACAGTGGTATGCAGGCGAATGTGCAGCTGAGTAGAGAGCCCTTGGATGACTTCGCAGTTGTCACTAGTGTGAAGCAAGGCTGTGGCATAGCTCCTGCCCTGTTTAATATTTATCTTCATGCCATGATGTCGTGTGCGTTTGATGTAGATTTTGGTTACGGTGTGCGTGTAGAACACCGCGTTGATGATGATTCGCTGGACATTCGCAGTTTCAAGGCAAGAATCCGAGTGCGTGAGACAACAATCCGCCTGTAACTGTTTGCTGACGACTGTGTGTTACTTGTGCACAGCGTGGATAAGTTGTATCACATGGCTCGTGCTCTGGCTTTGACCGCGGTCAAATTCGGGCTCACTATCTACACAAGCCAAACGGTTTGTCTTCTCCAGCCTTCACCTCTAGTGGAGTCCGTAGGCCTGCCACAAATCTAGGTTGCGGACGTAGTGTTGGACACCACTCCGAGATGTTGCTACCCTGGAGGAGTAATAAGAAGCGACTTGTAAATGACGAGCGCGCTACACAGCTGCACATCGAAGGCAGCTGCTGCATTTGGTAAGCCGGGATGTGGTGCATGGAAGAACCATCAACTCACTGTCTGGAGGAAGTTGCTGGTATACAAGTCTGTGGTGCTGTCTGTTCTTTACGATATCGAAACCTGGACGCTTTATCAGAAGGATGTTCGTTATTTGGAGCGCTTCCGTCAACAACGTGTGCGCCGTGGTATTCGCATCGGCTGGAGTGACCGATTTGCAGACACGGAGGTGCCCCGACGCATTGGCATGTACGCGGGGGCCGCATACTTATGCTGATACACCTGAGTTGGCTCGGGCATATTCGCCTCATGGATTCGACCCAGGTACCGAAAAAGCTGCAGGGAAGCGGTACGTGGAAAAACCGAATTTACATTGCCAGGACATGATGAGTTGAGTTTCTCGCAAACTAATGTTGAGCTAAGATGCTGGGAGTCGATAGCAGTGGATCGGCGCCGATGGCGAGAGTATATCAAGAGGGCTGTTGTCCAGGTGGAAGAGAAATCACAATTGCATGCGGAAACGCAATGTTGGTTGAGAAAGCGACCGGCATCGATGTAGTGAGCTCCAGCGACGTCGAGCGGATTGTGTTGTAGTATATGATTTCTCGAGTGCCTAAGTCGAACAGGATTAGTCAGCCACTAGCGTTGCTACGTTGGACTAACATATAAGAGAAGACGAGTATGCTAAAAGTGTAGTCATCACCAGCGCGGCCCTTGGTAAGTTCGCTGCTTCTGACTCAGTGTACTAATCCAGGTCAGTGATGCGGTTGATGTGGTACTTGTGCCGCATCGTTGTTGCAGTTGGTCAGTGTGCGTGTCAGTGTGTTATGATTCTTGCATTTCAGGTGTTGGTTGTTGGTTAATATCCCCGGTGTGGCTGCGCCTGATGTGAATGCTGCCAAGCTGCCTACCCGTCTATTACCCACCACGTCGCCTGTGCTCCCTCCAGGAGACAGTAATTCCTTGCTAGGGAGGTAGGACGCAATGCACGTTTCTAGTGGCCGGGCTAGGCCTAACGAGGGATTCCATGCATCCGGTGAAGAACGGGTTAGGTTTCGGCCACCGCCTTGTGTAAATCTGGTACTCAAGATTCCCCAGTTAGGCATGAGTGCTTCTGCTGTGAAGGTTGAAGGAGTGTAGGTAGTCTCCGTTGATGAAACTTGGCTCCCATCTACATTCCTCCCGGTCTTATTCCTTCGGCTTTGCACTGAATATGGGGTGTGTGGGTGGAACTGTGAGTGGTGCAGCGCAAGCCACCCATGGTCTCTCTGTAAGCGCAGGCGTACGTTGGTGGACACCTTGTGTACCAAGCTAGCCTACTTATGGGGAAGACAGTCAAGTCTATTTTAGACGGTTGCAGCCTTCAAGCTTTGGACCATTCCGTTTGTCCGTCTGGTCCGTGCCTGCCTGCTTATTTTATCCTCTGAGTGCAGTGACATAGATTTCGTCCACAACTGCTGTCACCCACAGTTATCTGAATATGTGATCCGGACGAAGTTATGAATCATATGTACTAGGCGGAAGCTGACCGAAATAGTTCTGAACCGCGCCCAATGATTTCGCCATTTCACGAAACTGGCAGGCACCGATCAAGGACGGTGGTTCTGTTACAATTTCTGAGACTGCGCATACAACGTCAGACGTGATTGCACAATCCTAACTTCACACACAACCATGTGCATATTATCTATATTTTTGAGCCAATGAAGTCCTTCACAAAGCAAGCTGCATGGTGCAAGATGCTTAGGTAGATTAATCCCAGTAGCTTTACTTAGTTTATATATCATTGAATGTTGATTACTCCTTCTAATACTACCTCAATTGATTTGCCGTTATCTGAGGTTCTGTTTTGGAACTTCTGGCACGCTTCTTGCTATGTATGTTTTATCTGTCAAATCGTCTCGAGATCACGCTTGTTTCACTTTGTGCACCTTCGACACTACAAGATGCATGCTGCTTGGCATTCAGTGACTACCCCTCCTGTTTCCTAACTTTTCGGTCCGTTTAAATTGCAGAGGGAGTGATTGTCACTCTCGACTACGACTGCTAGTATTTCGAGCACGGTGGGCTGAACTATACAACGAACAACTGACTGCCAGTGTCAAAATGGCAAGAAAGGAACTTTCGACAGGATACTCTGAAATCAGCTATTTCGCTATATTTTTAGTCAGTCACATCTACTTCGCGGATTGGATAGTTTGCATACAGAGTGCATCAGTGTGTAATATACACCCCGTGCATTCATATTGCCGCTGTAGTATTGACACTTCCGTCATTGTACACACCTCAAGAAAGCTGAACAATTATTGTTCCTTCTAAGCAGCTTTGTCTGGCAATCGAATTTTCAGTTGGGAACAAATCTTACAACGCCTTCCAATTTTAGACGTTTGCTTAAAATGAACCTAAATGGTACACAACCCTGAGAACAACATTTAGTGAGTTGTGAATTACAAACCTACTCTAGGTCGTACTAGCGTTTCGATCGCTAGCCAACTGTACTCAGAGGAAGCGACCTTATGTGAGCTTCAATGTTTCTCCTCTACAGTGCGCGATACTTGTTATCCGGGAAGGTACTTAGCAAAGCAGTCAAACGTGACTGCGCAAACCGAGATCGAAGGTGTGCTCGACGTCCCTAAGAAAAAAGTGTTCATAACGATGTCATTCGAAGGAGACAAAAATGGCATGAAATTCACAGATCGCCTACGTCGAGCGATAACATAGGTAATACGCAGCTGAGCATTTGGTTTGGCACAAAGTTACGGAGTTGTTGTTTAAATCCACCCTGGACATATCAAACACCTGCGCTGCACTATAGGCGCTGCTTGCATATTTTGCTGTTGCAAGCACCGTAATTGCATTTTAAGCAGGTATTGTGGAGCCAATGTCATCGACCAACGACGCTTCAGGATTTCTCGGCTTTCTGATGTATCAGCGCAGCCGGCAGCAATGAACATGAATGCTTGCATAAATGGCTGCTTGCTTGTCTGCCTGTAATATATTTATCTATGTCAGGGTTATCGTGCGCGGATCTCGCTGTACATCGTTCGTAACAAGTTGAAGGGACGTCGGTAAATGACAGAACAGTGTTTGGCTTGTTTCGGTATTTACCTGAAGTACCCGGGTTAACTTCGTGCGCCGACACTATTTATTGACCCTGCCGACCTGGGTTCGAAGATGATGTGGTATTTAGCGATACGTCAGTTTTTGTAACAAAGTGATGCGATCGACGAAGCCTTGAGGCTAGCATTCGAGTCACTGGATGTAATAGAGTGGTTCCACCTGCATTCATAATCATTTAAATGGTCCCAGTTTGAGAATCGTCAATGAGTTCTAAACTGGTGTGCATCACCGGCCTGGAGTATCTATGTCCACTACATGCGTTGTTATGTGTTTTCCGTTACAGGACAACTAGGCTATGCTCCGCCAGACTTTCCTTTGAACGGGTGTTTGGTTTATCACCAAGTGCAGTGCTTGAACGGTAATACATTCAGCCATACGACACGACTTTTGAAATTTTCCGTCACAGTCACAGCGTCCCTGAACTGAAGGAGCACTGGAAAATTGTGGAGCTAGCCATGCCAGCGTAAGAAGTCAGTTTTATTCTTCTTTGCATCAGCTCATCCGGAATGCAACGAAAATGAGCAGGCACGTGGGGTATAGGATCAGTTGGTTTATCGGAGCACCGTTTCCATGTCTTCGGTCTCACACTTGACGTAAACGAACACAGTGACATTTCGAGACAAGGTGGTGGAATGCGGTGGTGTGGCTGACATCATGGAGTTGTGCCAGGAGATAATGCAGCAGACATTCTGTTATATATATATATATATATATATATATATATATATATATATATATATATATATATATATATATATATATATATATATGGTTGGCGGCATCCGGTTTCGGATTTGCCTGTCACTGTGGCAAGCCACAGGACGCGTGCGCCTACAGAGGGACCATGGATGGCTTGCGCTGCACCACCCACAGCTCCATCCACACACCCCATATCCAGTGTAAACCCGAAGGAATAAGACCGGGAGGTATGCGGATGGGAACCACGTTTCATCAACGGAGCCGGCCCACACTTCCTCACAGGCAAACACAAGCACTCTGTAGTTGGGAATCATTCGCACACAAGGCGGTGGCCGGACTGTATCCCGCTCCACACTGAGTGCATGGAACCACTGTTTGAGCCTAGCACGGCCACAAGGACCGTGCACCCCGTCCCCTCCAGCAACGACCAACTGTCTCCTGGAGCCAGTATGAACGATGTAGTGGGTAATAGACAGGTAGGCACCTTGTCAACATACACATCAAGCGCAACCATACCAGGGATATCAAACAACAGCCATTCATATATATATATATATATATATAATATAATTATATATTATATATATATATAATTATATAATATAATATATATATAATATATAATCCTTGTTACCGAAACGTTGTACTCCGCTGATATATTAGACTGGGATCCAATTACGCCCACCTTTAACACCGTTTTCGTAAACATCACTGTCAAAGTAAAGGTGGGGATTGCCTCATGCAACTCAGTCATACATGTACGGTTAAACAGTTAGAATATCCTCCGCTGGCAAATGTCCGTGATTCTCACTGGTTCTCCGTCACCGGAGCCTAGGTGTACTTGTATCTATCCGCAAACCGCCAAATTCACCAACCATGAAGGTTTTCCCTATCACCTCAGGTTTCGATTTTGCATCGAAATTGACACACAAACAAAGGATATTTGTAGGTGATTTCAATATACCGAAGGTACACTGATCTTCCCAGACCATCTTGTTTATAAGCAGAGCTTTCCTATATTCCGTCGGAGTTGGTTGGACACAGTGCATTACAAACCAACTCGGTTGACGAACACAATAGATTTATGTTTACATTGGTTTTGGTCAGCTTATAGAGAGACGTTTAGGAGCACATTCCTGGTAGGGACGGCAACATGTTACTTTTAACCTTCATTGTTATAATGGTCACCAAACAAGTACCTCCTTCCTACTACACTAGCCGCAGTACTAACTGGGAACCATTCTGTCAGATAATGCGGTCCTGTGATTGGGAGGCCCTCTCTCTCCAACGACGTATGTACAGCCGTGGAGCACTTCTATCATTAGGTACTTCAAGTCATAAGCCTCGTTGCTGCATAAGAAAAACGAATAAGTGACGTTTGAAAACATGTAGCCGAACGCTCGATGAGTCAGAAATCTAGCAAACCTATCGCGCCCTAAAAACGGATGGGATATTATACAATGATTCCACATATGTACCGACTCATCTCTGAAATCAAGCACTTACAATTGATGGGGAGAACATATGAAGAGCAAGAAGCCCTACGAATGACATGTACAGCAAAAGAGCTGGTCAGATTCCTCCGTCGGAGAACCAACAGACGGTTCTGATGGATCACTGAACTGATGGATTACGTACAGGTGCCATCTGTGCAATAGTTAGCTCGTTCTTCGCTGCCTACGTGAACCTTACTATAAACGCTATAAGTACACTAAGGCTACATTTAAAGCGTTATTGCTCTGCGCAATATCCACCAAGCAACACTTTCTATTCAATCGTGCTCAATTCTGGAAGCTGATGGCATCCTCCATCCGCCGTGAAACTGGGAGGGCCTGATATACCATTGCTACTTTTGTCTATGTTTGCCGTTTCACTAGGATCCAAGTAATTTGCAGCTCAATGAAAAACTTCATTTATTAGCAAAACGGGAGACTAACAGTAACAGGTCGTGCCATAACACTTCTAGAAATGCCACATTATTCATGAAACTGGTAAAAATGTGCGAGAAAATTCATCAACTCCCTGGAGCTGATAGACAGGCACTAAAATGGTTCCCTTGAATAACGATCATATACCTTCTGGTGGCAGCATTACCTGAACTACATACCAGCCTCCACTGACACAAATTCTGCGATATTAATTCTATGCTTGGACACGCAGAAAACGTTCGATCGGGTGCCTCACAAACGGTTACGGATTCAGATAGATTTCTTTGAAGTCCGGCACACATCAATGGGTTGGCTATCATCATGCATGAACAGTTTTACTAAGATAGTTACCTTAGGCGACTAGTGATATTTCTCGTGTCCAATTGCCTGCGGGGTTAAACAAGGAAAGGCGCTCGGTGCATTAATTTCCTTTCTTTGTGTCAATATATAGCAGTTTGATCAACAAACATGGCGTTTCGTGATATAGAAGCAAATGTTGGTAGCTCAGGTTGTTTAGTTGATTGGCTGATTGTTCGCTGAGCTCGGCAGGTTGACTGCAGTCAACCTACCGAGCTCAGCGAACAATCAGCCAATGGCGTTTCGTTTTTATTTGTTGGTGATATGACATTTGTCCACAAGTACCGACAAGTTGAACTTCCGAATGTACGACTACTCATTCAAGAATACATTTATTCGCTTGAAACTTGGTGTGATAAGTGGATGGTGGCGTTTTAAACACAACAGGCAACTATCATATGTCGCAGTCGCTTGACACCTGAAGTATCTATCAAAGGTAACAGCGAACGCATCTGTGTGCAACGGTCTACCCGTAACCTTGGAACAATATTCTTGTACCTTTATGCTCTTAGCAAAGACTGAGTACCAGATAGTACGAGCCAGACAACCGTTCGCTAACATCTCTCATAACATGCATACAGTCACAGCTACGGTTGAACTATTTAAAATCCTTAATCGTCCCATCCTGGAGTATCGCAGCATAATCTGTGGTAATATGAGGAGATCACACAGAACATCAAAGGAAAGTCTTCAACGGTCCTTTACTAAGCCTGTATTGGGTAAAACTGCTCGGAAGCGATGCCAGCAACTCCGTCTCGATCCGCTTTGACTGCGAAGAATAATACCTAACGAGATACTGCTGCACAAACCGATTCATCTCCATACCCATCGCAATCGGTGCACCTTAACATTTGAAGCACAAGTACATGCGAGACCTAGGTAACAATGACCTCAGCCTGTTTATACCACGATTCAGGATAAATTTGCGGTTTAACTTTCGTCTCACCATATAGGCTTCTCTGTGTAATCGGCTGCCATTCACTATCTTATCGTCCGAGACTGTGCAATACTTTCGCAGTAAGTTGGGAAACAACCTCTACTTGGACACAATTATGTCGCTTTTTTCGTGGAGGAGGTCATTTGAAAATCCATTCCATGAAAGCCCAGGTAATGTCTAGTGGGTATAATACCACCAATTCATGCAATGTAATTTGTACTCAGTGTCCTCAGCACACTCAAACTGCAAAGTTGCCTCCTACCATCGCATAAGACAAATATATGGGGCAAATATCTTGCCAGGAATGCAGACAAACATAAGAAGATGAATAGATATTGCTCTTGCAAGAGCATGACATTACCTGTATGTGTATGTTCTGTGCCAAATATTGTCACAGCTTTTCACTTGCTGAGGAATATGCCCATTATTATTAATATTATTATTATCGTTATTACTTTCATGCGGTATATTTTTTCGACCGAAGGCAATACTAACCTGCAGCCTAAATATGCCTTTGGTGCTACGCATCTTGGACCGACCATATATTGTGCGCGATACGTTACGAACTACTCGGACAAACGTTGAAAATTTGGCACAGGGACACCTGCTACCGGCCTTGTCCGAATACGCACCAATCGACAAACGATCTGTTAAAGGGGTGCTGAGGGAGAAGGTTCAAACACGTCATCCTAGGTTGACCAGCTACAGCCATGCTTAATGGGGTGACCTATAGCACTGACACTCTTATCACTGTCTGCCTTCTGTTAACACCAATGTGTCAACCTAGTCGGCATCATACCTGCCCCGCATAGACGCATCTAGCCCTTGCATACATCCAGGTGGTCCCATTGGCTAATGTCCCATGACCAATGAAAGTGTCACTTTTAGTGCGTGCATGTTACCGTCAGGAGGAAAATGAATTGACGGGCGCGTGAACTTGAATGAATCACACGTTCTTCTGACTTTTTAACCAGCTAACTTATTAGCCGTGTGCCTGAAGTTGCGTCTAAAAATGTATTAAAGTCTGGGGACCACGGACAGCGGGATGTGCGGCTGCACTGCTCACAAAAACCGGAGCGGGATAAGTCTCGTAAATTCTTTGGACGTCCAGAAATTCAGTGCTCCAGGACTGACTCATCTCAGGGCTAGTATCGTGGGATTCAAAAGAAACGTGTCAGCGAAACGGAGCATTCCACAACTAAAAAAATCAAAGCGAAAAGTAATTCCGGTGGCATTCCAGCTGACTGCATTGGGTGGCCAGTTTATGCTTGTACCATATCAAGTTTGTGTTGTGGCTAAGTTTCCGGAGATGGTAGCAAGCGAGACATGAGTTTTATAAGACCCAGGACGTCAGAATGTGGTCGCCTTGTACAGAGAGATAACTTCAGCTGAACACTCATAATGTTCTCTGTCGCAAGTGGTATGGTAGGTGGAACAATTCCTTCACATTTTTGGTTGCTGTTTGCTGTGCGGTCACCAGTGAAACAAGGTCGCGTTCCAACCAGAGTTGCCAGACCTGGCTTGCGTACTCCACGCGGACTCTCACATATGTATTGCGAATTTGCAGGGTGGTGGAAAGTTGGAACCGTTTGAACACCATCCGTAAGAGACCATGATGTTGGTCGGCGGTTTTGGATGCATCAAAGGACTGCGCCGAACAACCAAAGTCGACCTGCACAACCGCCCCAAGGTCGTGCATCCGTGAGGCGATCTTCAAGCCAAGACAAGACAACATGAGCCTTATGTATGCAGATGCGTACATTTTCAGCACTTTACAATATCGACAACGGAGGAGCCAAAATTACATTATCAGAACTAAGTTTGTAGGACTGTATAAAATGACACTGTGTAGAAGTCTCACTTTAATGAACAGGCAGGAAAAAACAACAACAAGTGAACAGTTCAAGACAATATAATTTAAAGCCAGCGTTGCAAGCTTGATTTTCAAGCTTGTGGTCGTCAAGTCGAAATGCGTTAGTAGGCTTGTGGCATATATGCCTGGGTTTACACTTGCCCGCAATCAGCTTCTAGGTCTAAGTCCCGTTGTAGTGGATCGTGATCTTCCAAATATTGATGTCATCAGCAAAAGCAGGAAATGCAACTCGATGACACAAACAAGGTCTTTACTAAAGACCGAGAATAAATACGATGTCAACATTGAGGAACACCGCAATCCATGTAAATAGGACCAGAAAATGAGTTCTGAACCCGAGCGTGAAGGAAATTTCCGATCCATCCAAGGATCGGGTTCCCAAGTTCATACATTTGCAGCTTTTGGAGAAGTATGTTGTGATTTAAACATTCAAAGTTTTTATCGAAGTGGAGATGGGTGAAAACAGTGCCAGTCCCACTATCGGCTATTTCGGTCCAACTGCCACGCACAATGAGTAATTTGGTCATCCATGACCGATGCTGACAGAATCCATGTTGATCCGGCTCTGTGATGTTAGATATCACAAGGTAGCCCATAAGTGCCTCAACTATAATTGACTCTATAACCTTTGAGAGCACTGGAAAGAGAATCATTGGGCGATCGTTGGCGGGCGTTGAACGGCTACCACTCTTGATAATTGGGGTAATGCAACCCTAAATCCACATATTAGGGACCCGATGTTCATTCAGGCATCTTTGAACAAATTAGACTAATGTCTCAGTTATCCTCGTAGCTGGCACCTGCAGTGCTTTCGGGGTAATGTTGTCAACTCCGGGGGAAATATGGGTGCGCAGCGGTAGCAGCTTTCTCAAAATGGTCGTCGAGCTAAAGGTGACGTATGTAAATACTGGCGTCTGGGAGAATGGAAAAGGTATGTTACACATGCTTGTAGCACGTCGGAAAATTGGAGCATATTGGAACGGTAGAGCGTTAGCCGCATCCTCAGCGGTTTGAGTTTATCCATCTGCTGATATTAGTGGGCAAACACCACGTTCCACATTCCGGAGGCTGTCCACATATCTGTACAGAAGCTTTCTGTTAGTAGAAAACTTTTCTGATAGACTCTGCTGGTGATTAAATTTGTCCTCATGCATACAGTGATTACGATGCATAACAGAGTTACTCCAGTTGTCAGGGCTATGGTTCGTTCCATACACATGCCACGCTGCGTCTCTTACTGTCATGTGTTTTTGGGTTCTGCTCTGAATGAATGATTGTGTTCTTGCGAAACGAAGGGGCGTCTTGACCTATGCAGATTGAATCAGCTCACTGATCTTACTAGTAAACTCCATCCAAGCATTGTCAACGGAACATTCGTCAGAAAACTCCCAGTTGGTATCTCGCACAAGTTATGCCAGTATGTCTTAGTGGGTGATTGTTCGAAACAAGTTACTGTGTTCTTATGGATACTCCGCATAATACAGGAAGTCATAAATTATATTTACGTGGTCGCTCCGCCCAAGTGGGCTCTCCATTCTTAGTTTCTCGATCATGAACTCTTCCTTCGTGAGTATTGAATCAAGCACCGATGATCTATTTCCGGATTTGAATCGAGTGGGCGACCTGACATGAATGAAGAGCCGAATGGTTGCGATATACTCTTGCAGTCCGGCCCTAAATTCCTCGTTTGGGGATGCCAGAAGTTCCAAATAAAGAACATTAAAGTCGCCTGAGATGAGAACATGAATGCATCGTCCTCGTAGGACCATTCCCAAGGATATTGCCAGGCAGGAATCCATCTTTGGGGATTTAAGCACCAAATACAAAATCGTGGAACCACATCCTTTTTAACTGAACAATCTGCGCAGTTTCGAGATCGATTGTGCTATGATGTTTTCCAGGGAGAATGTCTCGGAAATGTAGCGCCACACTTCCTAGTGCCGAATGATTGATTCGCGCTCCTCATAGCCTCCAGCCATGGGAATACTGTGTGCAAGGATGGTCCGGGTTAAGGATTCATTCCGGTATACTTCAAATCGTGTATCGCATGTTTACGCTCGATCCATAGAATTTCCGATAAGCTGCGGAGGAAACATGACCAATACCGGACGTGAGCTGTAGATAACAGAACTGTTTCTGCGTCATCAGCTAAAGTCATTACAATTCGGCGAAGTCTCGGTTCCTCGTAGTGCTCTGAGTTCAGGTAACGGGTGACCCATGTCAAGTTGGCGGGCTTAACTACAACATCTATGATATCACATATGAAATTCCACCCGTTCATCTAATCGAGTTATTATCCTATTAAGGAATTTGACCTCGATTCTGGAAGCTTGGTGCAGACAATGGAACAATGGAACAGTGGTATATGACGGGTAAAAAAGCATACACTTAACGAGTCCCGCAGGTTGGCAATAGAAATACTAACTGCCGATCGTACACTATGTAGTCTCTTTATAACGGTTTATGCAGCCCGATTAAAGGGAAGCGCACAGCTAGTCTGCATAAAATCGGTGGAGGCAATTTAAGTACAGGTTTGCCTTCTTCATTTATTTTTGGTCCAGTGAAAGTAAGTGAAAGCCAAGGTTTCCCATGGTCTTTGGCCGTAACCACGTTCCGGCCATCACTAGCGTCGACGTCCTTCTGAGAGTTCCTAAGAGTTTTGGCAGGCGGACGAGGCCATACTTATTACAATCGGATTGGGGACGGTTGGTTCGGACGTATTTTGACCATTGGTGATATTTACTTTCAGAGTGACAGATGACGCATTGTGAACGCGCTATCTAGCCTTCTTCCTTAGTTTTAATGCATCGCCTAATAGGAACGAGTGGGGTTTGCTATCTGTTACGTTTTCCTCTAATGTATCAATTTTAGTATACTTCATTTGTTCAATTGCCACTAGTCTTCAGGGTTACTGTGACAGTTTGCTTGTAGGATAATCGTACATACTTCACAGAACCCTAGAAAATCGGGTTAATTATAGTGTATCTTTCATTGTTTAACTGTGAGCTTGGAACACTTAGAAGGAAAGTTGTCGAGGAGATTGGACCACTGGAGTCTTGTTCGTACATTATTCTGGCAAGAAGTGAAGCCTTATACTGATGTTATTCCGGTCACCGTAGAATGGCCTTCTTTTGCTTGATCGCTCAAAACCACTGCGTCAAACGATGACTTTCAAGTCAATGGCTAAATGCGTGTGTTTTCCACCCTGTCCCTTGTGAGGTGAATTGTCTGTATTTTCATGGTTGAGAGGTCCGATGCACGTTCAGTGTGTCACAGAGCTGACGGAGCATTTTTACTCGGCTCGGTTTTTCGCTCTGTAAGTACTCTGTGGTCTACGCAAAGCGACTGAGCGATAAGCGAAACAAAATATCCGGTAGGTACTCACTTAGCGGATAACAGTTATGGTTGACGGCTCTTCGTGCAGAGTTCGGGGTTGACTTTCATTCGGCACAACAACCGTTACTGTGTGGCTCGGGATGCAGAATCTTGGGCCCATGTTTTCGTGGGAAGAATGCAAAAATTGCGGTGTTGATGTAAAGAGCGATCCGCACAAGCTAGAACCGAATAGTGGATCGCACTATATATGGCTGGTGAAGTTGGATCGTAAGAATGTGAGCACACGTGTGTGGCGATAGTTGTGCCAGTAAATTGGATCTGGACACGAGGCCAGGGAGAATACGACTGTACGGCCAGTGTGCTATATCGTGTGTGCGAAGGAATCTAGGTAAAGTCCAAGGGAGGAAGAAGAGAATCGGGTGGGATTCTAACGGCCATATAAGTACAGCTCGTGGCCCCACTGGTTGGCGGTATCCCCAAAATTTGAGGATCTGACGGCAACCATAATTTAGGCCCCTAAGGAGTTTTGCGAGGATCCTTATGATTTCACTTCATACACGCCTATGCTTAACCGTCCTAGTCTGCATGAGACATTTCCCATGTAGGTCGCTCTTTGCTGTAGTGTCTCCAGCGTACTAACATCGTAACTCGAATAAAGTCATCAGGTGTGGTGCCTGATGCAAGCGCTGCATTTTGGTGGGAAGTCTAAGCCGCCCGAATGATCTAGTTGTAATATAAACGTGCTGGTCAGCAACAACCTTAGGGAATGTTTTGTATAATTAATGTCCTCCTGTACCAGAATACTAGACGCAAACTATTGGAGAATTACATATGATGCACATGGCCTACAGAGAGCACAGCATTAATCACTGTTAAATTAGCGGTAGAACTATTCGCAGAAGTTACATCATCAACCGAGGTGACATAATGAGTGCGTTGTTGAGTAGCGTGTGGCAGCGGAGCAATGGGAGCTTCGATGAGAGCGCGTCAGGTATAGTGTGCGTACATTTTTATATGTTACCGTGGATTGGCAATCCTATTGGTAGGGACATCTGTCCATATTCTGCTTGTTGCACGGGTAAGCGATAGTCGAACAAGTTCTCTGACTCGTTCCTCGCGGTCTTTGTTTGTTTGTCCTTGTGGTC
Organism: Dicrocoelium dendriticum; assembly: GCA_944474145.2. Lineage (NCBI taxonomy): Eukaryota > Metazoa > Platyhelminthes > Trematoda > Plagiorchiida > Dicrocoeliidae > Dicrocoelium > Dicrocoelium dendriticum. The sequence continues at coordinate 136,011,357 of OX104065.1, read as the reverse complement.
AGGTCCGTTGACTGTTCCGTTTTCTAGTGGTTGCTCCACCGGATGTAAGTGGTTGATCTGGTCCCTCATCAACAGTAGTGTTTTTGTGTCCCCGTCAATGTCAGTTGCTTGAATTAACGGTAAGGCACCATGATTTCAGAAATGCTCTCGCGTGCTTCATACTTTCACATGCTAGAACCTGCAATTTCCCCGAGAGAAGTGACGGCCTTTTAGATCTTCATGTGCGGATACCAATGAAGGTGGAGTATATCTTCTTATGGCCGCTTTGTGCTCGGTGATTGGTCTAAGAAGCTTCCTTCTCGTATGTCAGATTTAGTTCTATAGCACTCACAGTATCCTATCTGGTTAAAATGAAGTGGATTTCACGTTGAAAATGCTAGTGTTCGTTTACGGGTTTTGAACGGCCGCTTTCCTTAAACATTCGGGCGCACTGCCAAGCATTGTCATGTGTGTTATCGGTCATGGAATAGATACCAATGATCATGGATAGAAACTTGCCTAATACAATCACTAAAAGTAATTTGTACAAATAAACAATAAATAGTACATTTCTTGGCCTTGTGAGAAAGCGATCTCACGTATGCCGAATCAGAATATTACAAATGCTTCATGCGCTCGTACTAGTAAAATATATTCACATACACTCTTATAGGAGTGTCTAAAGAATAAAAGTACTCTCGGATACATTTTGGGTTCTAGAATATGTATTCAAACGCAGGTAACTCACCGGAATTTGTAAACGCTCATGGCTAAACACTTTTCAGTCAAGTGCATCTATGGCGCTTTCAAATTCATGCTTAATGAAATAACGTCCTTCTGTATATTTCCCAAGGTGGTCTTTAACGTTTCAAATCGCACCCGATGGGAGCGAACTGTTGTAGCAAGAAGGCAACCAAAGAAAAGCGGGATGTGTACCCGTACACAATCAAGGGGTAACAGACTCAACAGAGAGAATAATCAGTTCTAGTCGTCCGGATTTTACAAAACCAATGAGAGTAGAGTTGCTGTTGCAGCCAGCCAATAAAACATGGGTAGGAGGACCTTGGGAAGAATCGGCCACAACACGAACGTACTTAACTACTGCTGTGCATTGAGTGATCAAAGGCAAGGCAGGCGGTGGCATTCCACGCTGCGTATTTCGCTGTTATACTTGTTATTTGGCAATTCAAGGAACATAACGCATATTTTAGAAACGTTTGTGATGGTAGGGTCTAATACTCTTAAGGACCATCTTGAGTGATCTACGGAGGAAGGTGGTTTTCTTAAGGAAGATTTTGCTTCCATAAAGGATGCAATCAACTCGGCAAAACGGCCATCTGGTGATATTCCGGATAGGTAGTTGACTCATCTGAATTGTCGGCTTACTGGGACGAACAAAAAAAGCTTTAAATCGTTCATTTAGCACACATTATCCGTATCAAAATGAAAAGAAAATAGTTACGTGTAACGAGTAAATCAGTGGCGGAATATGTAGTGTATTTTGATGCCGACACATGAAAATGCAAAGATTGCTCTTGTTCTTGCTTCATTCTTTTGTAGAAGCAAGAAAAGACAATCCAACGTCGAAGTGTCAGGGACCGCTTCACTTACCGGCACAAGAAACTGGACGCTTGTTAGGCGGAAGCCTCTATCGTCCGGTTGACCTGACCTAACGTGATTAGCTAGGTAAGCTATCTTAGAACTTCCCGAGTTAGCATAGGAAAAGCTTCGCGTTACTATCGCAGTAAACACAAGAGGTCCACACATAAGGAAATCACATATTACCTGTTCGCATCGGGGAATGGCTGACAATAGCTACATAAACAATGGGGAAGATGACCAATGCGGGGGAGGTGTAGACTCTGAGAATATGGGTTTATGCACATGCAAATTCTCTTCAATATGCGACATGTCTCCTCACAAAGTCGAAATAGAGTCAAGCTCAACAGGGTACTCTTTCACCGCTAATTCTGCCAAGCCCGTTCCCTTGGCTGTGGTTTCGCTAGATAGTACATATGGACAGTGGGAATCTCGTTAATCCATTCATGCGCATCCCTAATTAGATGACGAGGCATTTGACAAGGAACATCTCTTTTTGGCAAAAGCATGCATGGCCCGAGATTTGGGCAGTACAGCAATATGCCAAGAGAGGGCGAATGCCCTGGCAGAATCGAAACACTGATTGAGATAGAAAAAATGAAAAAAAATGTGTCAGCTTATACGCCGTAACGGCGCTTCGCTGCCGCGCGACCACCACCAGTCGCGCGCGGGCTGAGTATACCGCGAGGACGCCCAACCCTACGCGGATTCGAACCGGTGACCTTATGGTTGGAAAGCAAACGTGCCAACCACTCGGCCACCCCATAGCCGCCCTGAGCCGGCACCTCCAGTTCAACTGCTACTTCCCCAGGCGTTTCGTTCGGCCCCTCGACAGATTGGTCAGTTTTTCTCCGGAATGGCTTGAGTCGATTGAAATGTACTGTCATGGGTTGACTGGCAGGGTTGTTGGGATCTTTGATAACACATGTCACATCCGATATCACCCGCTGTATTATGTACGGTCCTGTCCACTCATGGTGTAGCTTAACCGGAACTCCTGCCGTTGGTACCTGGTGCAAGTAAACTTGGTCGCCAGCCTTTAAAGGAGCGCCGAAAACTTTCTTGTCGTAATAGTCTTTCTGTCGTCGATGGGCGTTCCCAAGGTGAATACGTGCTGCTTGATGTGTTTGATGAAGCGAATCAAGGAGTTTGCTAACATACTCTGTCACCGATGAATGTGGCTGTTGCGGACTGGGTAATCGGATGTCAGACGGTAATCGGACTTCTCTCCCGGTCCACATAAAAGATGGTGTTTGACCAGTCGAAGCGTGCACTGTGCTTCGATATGCCAGCAAGCATTTTGGCAACATAGCGTCCCACTCACTTACATTTTGCTCCACAAAGGCCTTCAGTAGCGATTTCAGCGACCGGTTTGTACGCTCAACTTGTCCGTTGCCTTGCGGGTGGTAAGCAGTCGTTCGCGTCTTGTCTATACCGAACACACGACAAAGTTCCTGAACCAGCAAACTCTCGAAACATGAGCCCCTATCAGAATGTAGCTGCCCCGGTGCTCCCCAGTGACACACCCAGTGATTTACCATCGCCGTTGCTACGGTGACTGTATCGGCTTGGGCGATCGGAACTGCTTCGCACCACTTGGTGAAATAGTCGACCATGACCAAGATGTACCGATGGCCACGTGATGTTTCTGGTAGGGGACCAACAAGATCTACTCCCACAATCTCGTTCGGGTAGCCTGCATTCATAGGCTGCAATGGTGCTCTCCTGGTGATGGTCGGGTTCTTGAATGTGGCGCATGTCTCACACGTCTGGCAAAAGTTAGTGACGTCTCTCCGTTGGTGTGGCCACCAAAACCGTTGACGTGCTGCCGCTTCCAGTTTGTTGATTCCAGCATGACCCAGCTGTTCGTGCAGTTTAGATAGCACTTCGGAAACTAATGATCGCGGAACTACGATTCTCCTGACATAGTTTGGGCCAAAATCACCTTCCTCGATAGAGAGCTTGTCCCACATCGCCCATAAGCATCGGGCTTCGTAACTTTTTCCCTCCATTTCCTTCGCGGTAGGTTTGTCGCTCCCCAACAGCCGTTTGTCATAGATCGGTGATACGTCTGGATCTGCTGCCTGTGCCTCCTGCGCGTTGGCAAGAGCAATTGCAGGAATATGACTTTGAGTGCAGACATCGCCCCGGTAAGCAACACGCTAATGCTGATGCATTGTCACGAATTCCCCCTCGTAACCATGGAGAGTGCCCTTCGTGTAATACGCAACACGTAGCAATCGTCAATCTTCAAGGAGCAAAGTATGGTCGGTGGCAAACAGCACAGGCGAACGATCCCGATACCGCACTGATCTACGAGAGGCGTCTTAATGACGGCGATAAACCAAAGAGTAAAGAGATGGAAGGGAAAAGTTATGAAGCTCGTTGCCTTTGGTCCATGTGGGATTACCTGACCACCGAAGAAGGAGTTTTAGTTTTCAATTTCGGACCGACGTACACGAGAAGAATCATCGTCCCGCATTCTATGGTTATTGAAGTACTGAGCGATTTACACAAGGAAATGGGACATGCAGGGATCAATAAAATGGACGAAGCGGTTCGACGACGTTTCTGGTGGCCCCATCAACGGAGAGATGTGATCAACTACTGTCAAGCGTGCGAAGAATGTGGTACCTTTAAAAACCCTCGTATTGTTAATCGTGCACCCTTGCAGCCCATGGTGGCCGGCTATCCTAACGAGATAGTAGGAGTGGATCTCATAGGCCCTTTACCTGAGACGCCAAGAGGTAATCGCTTTATTTTGGTCATGATCGATTACTTTACTAAATGGTGCGAGGCCATACCGATAAGACAGGCGGATACGTCCACTGTGGCAACAGCTTTGGTAAATCATTGGGTCTGCCACTGGGGTGCACCAGGGCAGCTACACTCGGATAAGGGATCGTGCTTTGAGAGCTCACTGGTAATTGAAGTTTGTCGGTTACTTGGGATAGACAAAACTCGAACCACAGCGTATCATCCTCAAGGAAATGGGCAAGTGGAAAGAACAAATCGTTCTCTTAAGTCGTTGCTGAAGGCCTTCGCGGACAGGAATATCAATGAGTGGGACAATGTGTTGCCCAGATGCCTACTTGCATACAGGAGCACAGTACATTCATCGACGGGACAGACACCATTCCTTATGTGGACAGGAAGAGAGGCACGATTACCTTCGGATCTACGTCTACCGATGACGCAACAGCTACAGTCATCGGTTATGGAATATGTTAGCAAGTTGTTAGACTCCCTTTGGCAGTCTCATCAGTCAGCACGAGTGCATTTAGGGAATGCACACCGGCGTCAGAAGGAATATTACGACAAGAAGGTATTTGGCGTACCCCTGAAAGTTGGTGATTTAGTTTGGTTACACCAACCTCAAGCATCAGGAGTGCCGGCAAAGTTTCACAGAGAGTGGACGGGTCCATATACGGTAGAACGAGTGCTCTCTGAGGCCACCTGTATGATAAAGGATCGTAACAACCCTAATAGTCAACCTATAGTTGTCCATTTCAAACGCCTCAAACCCTGTAGACAAGAAGCTGAGTCAATCGAGTCAGAGAGGGCAGATTCACCACCAGTGGTCGCTCGTGTACTTGAAGTACCGGCTGAGGGGGGCTACGGGGTATCACCGGGGACGGCGCTCGATGGAGGGAGGGTGTAGTGTAGTGTTGCACGGAAACTGTTGTGGCGCGTTGCTTGACTTTGAACTGGTTTTTACGCTGCGCTTTCATTTGCATTGCAGGAACCTGGTCGTGTGCTTTAACGGAAGAAGTGCAAGCAGAAGAAGATTGACTTTTGCTACGTGTTGCTTAATAAATCTCCAGTTCCAATCTCCGGAGTTCTCCCAAGCTTGCAGCGTCCGTCCGACGGACGGAACCACGGACATTGTCATCTTGTATGCCTGTTGAGTTGGGGGATGTTTGCGGATGCTCCGCGCATGTACGTATCAAATATTTTGAGGGAAAGTCTAATAGTGGCAACGCAGAGGTCTGAACGGTCAAATTTGGCAAATCCCAGGGTTGTGAGATGTTTTGCGGAGGGCGGATATAACATTCCACGGTTGTTTAACCCTATGGGGTGATGAATGATAGCCGTCGTTCCGGGGAAGTGCTCTTCCATATAGCGACGTATAGCCACAGCGTTTGCCTCTTCACCGTATTTGTCGAGTTTCATTTGATATGTTCGTGCTAACCTGTCTGCGTCGCAAACAGCGAGATCCATCACATGGAGCTGGGAATTCCTAACGAATAGCAGGTCTGATTTTAAAAAAGACGACGTCGTCGGGATGTGACGTTCACCGACGGGATGGAGCTTATTGCCGCGTAACTACTTCATAATTGTAGTGGTCAGCTCGATATGACGACGTCAGCGGGCATCGTGGGTAATGCAACACGATTGTAACACATGCGATAATGTTTCTTTCTGTCCACAATTTCCCCGACAAAGTAATGCAGCAAGGTCGTTAGGCGTGTGACCACAGGTCCGTCTAGCTTTAGTCGAGAGTAGCTCCTCTCTAAGTAGGACTCCACGGATGAAGAGACGAGGAAAAATTCTTGTTGAGGTTCTCAGCCATTGATGAGCAGATGGAACAGTAGTAACCTCATGCAGAGAGCAGCCGTCCGCTGAGGAAAGTAGTGCCTCCTTCCAGGTTTCCGCAGTCGAGCTCTTATCCATGACGACACGACTGGAAATAGTAACAGTCGAGCGTGCAAGACGATGGATAGGTGCAACGACAGGGTCACGGATCGCCTAGTTGGTGATTGGGTGGCTATTAGCTAAGTGTCTCTCAAGCCGCTCTTTCCGTAGTAGGAGAATATTCGTTGAAAGGCATGGGATTCCGAGGCCAAATTTGTCAATTGACGCAGGCAAGTAAGCAATAGAAGTTTCGGATGGTAAACAAAGCCACTTGCGTACAGCCGAATGAACAAACCGATCCAAGCGTTTGAGGGTATTGCGATGTAAAACTGCGAGAGCGAGTTGGTGTACATGACGAGGAAGCAAAAATGTGCGCAGGATTTCGATTCGTTGTTGTGGTTTATGTTTAGCTTTGGTCATCTCGTTCAGCTGGTTCCTGAAGTCCTCGATGGTCGTTGGCGGCATCTTACCCTTCCAGTTAAATTTGATTCCAAGCATAGTAAATTGATCATCTGGTTGTATAGATTTGATGGGAAAACCGTCGCAGTTGAGCTCAGAGGTGGCGAGAATTGTCATCTTGCGCGCCTTGTCAACCACAATGTTTACCGGCGCAAGAATTGGACGCTCGTTAGGCGGAAGCCTCTATCGTCCGTTTGACCTGACCTGAACAGAATGAAGGTTTGGTATGCTTTCTCTTTTCAGTTCTTATGGCGAAATAAAAACATTGGGGCAGACATGACCCAGCAAGAGTATAACGGGACAAGCTCACGGAGAATCAGTGTGCATCATAGTCCATCATCTCCTTCCCAGCATCCATGTCTGTTGTGTGCTTGGTTCTCCCAACCGCTGCAAGAGAAAGAACTCACCGGCTCTGCACACAAGCGTTCTATTCACAAGTCTGAGGTAATGTACAACTAGCTATGTATTTAAAATCACACCTGCCCACTCGATCGATCACCTGATTGACCGTACTGAGGCAGGCAAGTCCCTTTAACCCAGCTTTCAGCTATATCACAATGTCCACATGACAGCCGAGAAGATAGAGGCAGCCATGTAAAATAGGCTGGTAGTATGTCTGAGACTAATAGTAGATTGTCACCGTAAAGCGTTTAGTGATCCACAGCGTAATTCAGCAACGCATTTGATAAGATAACTGGAGGAGTGTTAGAGATCGTTTTACAACGACCACTGACAATCAAGTTGGAACAAAATCTTCCAACTACTTTTGATATGCAGGGATTTTATACAGTGGGAAAGGCAAATGTTCTATGCTTTGGCAACAAGATACATTCTACATATCTAGTATAAATTCCGAGGCTTAATATAATTTATCTTGCCAAATAATTTCGCTCCAATAGAGCCCTACCGTGTAACGAAAGTTCAGATGATACGATAAACCAAGAGAGGAGAAAACATAAGGCTTAGAAAACCGTTATTGAAACAACGATTTCCCCGAACATCAAACTTCCTAAGCCGAAGAAGGTCAGGTCAGGTCAGGTCAAAATCCGTGGACGATACAGGCTTCCGCCTAACGAGCGTCCAGCTTCTTGTACCGGTAAGCGAACCAGAGCCCCCGGCGCTTCGATTTTTGATCGCCTCTCCTTGCCTCTGCAAAAAGAAATGAAGCAAAAGCGAGAGCAATCTTTGCTTTTACAAGGATCAACATCGGATATCGATGCGAAGAAATTGGATAGGATTATATTAATTCCGGAAAAATACGCGGCCAGCACCTGTCTAGGCCTGCTTTGAAGGCAACCACAGTCTCACAATCCATTAGTTCCGAAGGCAACTTATTCCAGTTGCGCACCATACGATTCGAAAAGAACTTAGCCCTGACGTTCAGTCTAGCCCTCTGCTGTTTGAGCTTCAAACGATGTCCACGCAAGCGTTCAGAATCAGCCAGTTCAAATAAATCAGAGGGCACGATGGCACTGAGGCCCTTCATGATCTTAAATGTTTCTATCAGATCGCCTCTCAGTCTACGCCGTTCAAGGGAAAACAACCCCAGGCTCTTTAGGCGATCTTCATACGGCTTCCCCCGTTGACCTTCAACCATCCTGGTTGCTAGTCTTTGAATCTTCTCCAGGCAAAGAACATCACCACGGAGATAGGGCGACCAAGCTTGAACACGATACTCTAAGTGCGGTCTAAGCACTGCTTTGTATAGTGGCAGGAACACTTATGGCTGTGTTTTACACAGAGCCTTCCTGAGGCGAAACAATTCTCGTCGCGTTTTGTTGGCGGCGTATCGACATTGCATCGAAGGCTTGAAGCTGCTCGTCATGATGACTCCTAAAGCGCGTGCCTGGGTAGTGCATTGTAAGGGGAAGGGCCCAAAGGAAGTCTGAACTGCAAGTACGTCTCTACTAGTTGTCAGAATTTGGCACTTGCTTGCATTCAAGGGCAAGTCCCATTGCTTCGACCAGTTTACCACACTGATGATATCCTTGGCCAGTGTTGCACGGTTGCCCCTGCTGAGTAGCTTCAAGTCATCCGCAAAGATATAACAGGGGTCTTCAATAAGAGGAGACAAGTCGTTTATAAACATAAGAAACAAAAGTGGACCTAGCACCGATCCTTGGGGTACTCCACTGTAGGCCACGCCCACACTAGAACTCACATCACCGATTCTAACTCGAAACGTTCTCCCACACAAGAATTCTGACACCCAAGACAAAAGTCTAGGATGTACTCCGAACCATGCTAATTTTTCAAGTAGGAAACGGTGATTTACTGAGTCGAAAGCCTTGCTAAAGTCAAGATAGCAGACCTCCACCGGAATCCCGTCGTCAAGACATCGAGTAATCTCATCGAGGAAGCACAGTAGATTAGTGAGGCACGACTTCTTTTTAATGAAACCATGCTGCTCTGCTCTAAGTAGACTGTGTTCCGCCAAATGCTCACAAATCCGGTTTCTTATAAGCTTCTCTAAACACTTGAGCAGAACACAGGTTAGACTGATGGGTCTGTAGTTAAGGGGCTCCGATTTGGAGCCACCCTTGTGAATCGCAACTATGGCTGCTTCCTTCCAGTCTCGTGGCAACTTGCATTCCTGGAGCGACAAGTTGAACAGCTCCAGAACAGGATGTTGAAGGATGTCAGCTAGTGGCTTGACTATTGCCGGATGTACACCGTCAGGACCGGCTGATTTGAAGGGAGTCAAGTTAATCATCACAGTAAAGACCTCTTGCGCAGTCAGCACGATGTCCTGCATTATATAACTGCTGACACAGTGTGGCTGCGATAGTACAGCACATCCATTGTCGCTCCTATGCAGATTCTGCAAGACTCTTAGCAGCATTTCAGCTTTATCTCTGGCTTCCACAGCCTCGCTGCCATCTTCCATAATTAGACACCCAACGTCCTCTCTTAGGGAGGCTTTAGACTGAACATAGCCGTAGTAACACTTTGGATTTGTTTTCGCATACCGGGCCAGCCAAAGCTCATAAGAGTATTTAGCCTGCCGTTGCATCTTGATAGCCGTATTCTGGCTTTTTGTGTACTGTAGCCATCGTCGAAAGCCCCTGGCCTCATTGAATTTTTTCCACTTCTCATTTCGTCTCTTTAGAGCTCTATCAATTCTCCTCCTCCACCACCGAGGCTTGCTGAAGTGTCTCGCAGGACGAAGAGCAGCAAACTCATTCAATAGTTGTACTAAATCAGTTTTAAGCACAGACCACCTTTGTTCCAAAGATGCCTGTTCCTGGTCAGGGATCCAATTGACCTGGAGGGCTCTATCCCTCAATTTCATGTGGTCAATGCGGCTGAAATTTCTAACGAGGTGAGGATGTCGTGCAGGCTTCAATGTATTTAGGCAGAAAGTGAGGACGCAGTGATCACTCCTACCTAAAGGTGCTTCCACTTTAGCTCTGCGAAACGACCGTGTTTGGTGATGGCAACATCCAACGTGGAGGGGGCACTCCCGATTCGGCTCCTGGTCGGTATATTGATGTATTGTTCAAGTGCATTCTCATGCAACCAGTCAACCAGTTCCTGTTCCAAGGTATCCGCTCTGTTTGCGGTGCCTTGCCAATCCGCATGAGGAAGGTTTATATCACCAACTATTAGGAAATTAGGCGCAGCAACCACTGCGCGCCTCAATAGTGCACCGAGCTCTTTGTCCTCCTTTCGTGTGGACGATGGACTGCGGTAGACACATATAAAGATCTCCAACCTGCCCATCATCCTTAAGTAACAAGACACCACCTGAACGTTCGTATTACTCATCATAAACGGAGCCTCCCAATGACTATACTGGCGCTTTATAAGCAATAGTGCTCCCCCGCCAGTGTGGTGATCAGGCCTATCTACTCGGTAACTCACGAAATCTACCAGCAGGTCGCTAAGCATGTCGCTCGGTGAAAGCCGTGTCTCTGTCAAGGCAACAACATCAGCACATCAGCAGCGCCTCACCATCTCTCCTCATTTGTTCCTCACACTGCAGCAATTGGTATACCATACAATTAGTCCTGCTCGACGCGGTTGTTTCCCCTCGGGCGCAGCACCCGAGGGGATAACCCGTTTTTTGACGCCGCGTCATTATCGTTCGCCGCCTGCTATGCTGGGTCAAGATTAGGCTCTTGTAGGTCAACACGAGCAGAAACCTTGTCAGGTTCCGTCCGACTTGAGTTGTTTCGTAAACGACCAACTTGCTTCCTTCTCTTTAACTTAGAAGGTCTAGCAACGCTGCCTTCCGAATTTCCTGCAAGGTCAGCCTTGGGAGATTCACAGCGCCGGTTTCCCAAACCAATCAGCGAGATGCACGTAGTGTCCTTGAGTTCCGGAGCAGCTGACATTATGCGAGTGGCATCAAATAGTCCTGAATGCGCCACCTGTAAGCTCATGTCCGCAACCCCGCAACTTTCCCCGGGTAACAAGCTGGAAGTCGTACTTCCGTTCAGTGAAACTTTGGTCGTTGTCACATGTAACTCGCGACTTATTCCCCTTGCAACCTGCATTGTTTGAGGACTCGAGCAGACAACTGCCGCTGTGGTAGGAGTGCAGTCCCACCCAGTTCCTTTTGGTGTAATCGTGGCATGTTGCTGACTGACTCTGACCCCAGCGGCCGGAGATGCAGGGTATACAATCACTCGGCTGTAAGTACCTCCGGGTGAACTAACTTGTGAGGAAGCACCTTTAGCGGTACCTGCATCTGATACTGAATTTGTGGTGTGGTAGTTCGAAGGAACGACCTCCGCTGCAGTGGGACAATCATCTCTGGTAGGCACTGATGCAATGCGGGGATCACGTAAAGGAGCACCCTTAACCAAGTTCGCAGACACGCCAGCCAAGCGGTTATTAGTATCTTCCGACTGACATACCCGCGGGACCTTGGCTTGTGAGCTAAGTATGTCCGGGGCCACCTGATACTGGCCATGAGTGTGACTCTCGATTAAGCCGGCTCGGTTAAGCATTTGATCACGATAAACAGAAGAAACCGAGGCAAGCCACTGAGTGACGGCATGGTAGGGAAGGTTGACAATTGACAAAATGGAATGGAGTGGAATGTTGACTTTGTGAATTTTCGGCAACCCGTAAAGCCTTGCAGCGTTTGTGTCACCAGATTTAAGGCTGTCATACAGAGCATCTGAAAGGTACTCCTAAGTACGAAGTTCTTACAAGTTTCAACTCTAGCACAATGGCCATTTATTACGTCAAGAACAGAAAGAGAAATAAAACACTAAGCTTTAAGCGAACAATTGTTTTCGATTATTTTCTCGTCAGGCTCATACAATCATCAGCATAACAAAGCAACAATTGATCAGAAAATTTAACTTGTGATCATCATGGCTGTCATCTGATCACATGATTGAAGTCAGGTGGAGTTGCGGAGTGCCATCACCTCTTTCCCGTCTGGTGGTCGGCCACGGAAGTTGTAGTGTTCAGATCACCTTCTGGACACACAAGTCCGGATTTGTTAGGCGTATGCATACTGCCTCAGCGGTGGCAAGTAGGCTTACTGTTACACGATGGTTAAGTCTTGATGGTATTCTGTAGCGAATCTGAAAGAATGTTTGTTTGTTTATCTGATGGCCTGTGTTGATTGGATGGTTCGTAATCGCGCTGCAGTTTGTTCTATTCTCGCGATTGTAGAGCCAACCTGGGCGGTGTTCCTTAATTCTCTTACCTAAATGCCTGGTCGTCCCGTTCAATCTATCTGGCCCCACATGGGCAGGGGAACCGGTAGATTAACATGGATGGGAGATGTTCAGGCACTCGCTTTGAATTTCGGAACTGATATAGGTCTGCTCATGAAAACTACATTCATTTGAGCTGCGTTAGAGTCTTCTTGCAGCTTTGCTCTAGTTGGCGCGTGCATATCACAGCCGCAGTATTTCCTATGAATGGAAGAGTCAGGTAAAGCTGTTACATTTCAACGGTTTGTTTTGATAATTTTGGGATGCATCTCTTCATATGGATCCCGATAAATCACTCCCGGCAACCACTTTTGAGAAGCGTTTTTTATGATACGTACTGACCTTATGTGTCTTCTTATTGGCCGGATGCCAAGGTTCAGTGCGTTAGTCTGGGGAGTTGAGCGCGCTGCCCGTTGACTGGGTGAGACTTGTGAATGAACCTTAGAGGAATGTACTTCGGCGGTGCAATGGGCTTGTATGCGCCCCCCTCACGTCTGAAACGGTGGATCACAATTGGTCTGAGGGCAATGAACAGCTGGAACATAAGCGCACGACCGAAATCATGTCTGTGATACTAACGTCGTCGGCATGCGTTCTCGCGTTCGACAGAGTATCCCATCAGACATTCGTGACCGGATTTTGGGCGCCTTCGCCAACGGTGAAGACTGGCAGCTGGTGGCAACTGTGAACAACGTCAAATATCAAGCGGCCTACTCCTGGATTCGTCGTCCTCTTGATCAGGAGCCGAGTACTAAGCAGGCGCGCGGTTGTAAACGGATTTTGTCGGAGGAAGACGTAGATGACATCCTGGATTGGATCGCAAGGGACTCAACTCTTACGGTACGGGAAATAGGAGTACGAGTGCGAGCAGAAATGGACAAGGACATTTCGAAGTCAACAATCGCACGGCACCTAGATAGTCGATTGATAACTATGAAGAACAACTATCAGGTTCCCGAGGGAATGAATAATGAGCGAACGAAAGGGATATGCAGGGAATTCGTTTAGCATTTTCTGCAACTTGAGAACGATGGCAAGTTCTTCATTTGGATTGACGAAGCGAATCACAACTTTTATTGCAAACGTACTCGTGGTCGGGCGCCCAGAGGAGTGAAGGTCTGTTGCAAAATTGCCAACAGTGGAGGCCTCAATCTGCATTTGATCCGTGCACTCATGATGGAAGGCAAAGTGTCGATGACAACCCGGAGAGGCTCATTCACAGGCCCCCTATCTCTCGAATGGTTGCGAAGCTATTTAGACAACCTGAAACGGGAGATGGAGCTACGGCAGGTTGTCGTGGTAGGTGATAATACACCATGTCACACACAACTGAAAGAACTGTCGTCAGTAGGTGGGTACGAGGGAGCAACCATCCTGAGATTGATCCCATACTCCGTTCCTCAAGCAGATCGAGAATGTTTGGCAGGTGGTGAAAGTCAGAGTGAAAAATGGGATGAGAGTGCACTACGAGGAACTTCTTGCCAAGAATCCCCAGAAACTCATGACGTAGGTGGAATGGAGGCTGCAGTTCCTTGAACGCATTACCAGAGCAGCCACCAAGCGTTGTGTGATGTCGTAATGTTATTCGACATATGCATGTACATTTTCCTAATTGTCTAGAAACAATGACATGTTTTGATCACATTGCTGGCCTAATTTTTACGTATGTGGTTGTATAGCACGTCACTGGCAGCGCGTAGGGACGTGTGAGTATCCACAGTGTTCTCAAAATATGTATGCACATAGGTAAGTTTGTGTGTTCGTACGGGGGTTGAAGCGATATCTGATATCTAGTGCAAGGGAATGACACGTGACCGGTTTCCATTGAGCCATGCCTGAGTGATATGTCCAACTTATGTTCCTTTTCATACCGGTATTCGCTGGGCCGTACTGTTTCATGACCAGCCTGAGATAATATAGATAGTTTCTTTGTTCGGAAAACTAGGATGTTTGGAAAATGGTTTGTAGGACCAAGTGAGTTTTCCGGGTGAAACAACCGTCAGATATATCCCATTATGGGATATCAGTGTGGATAGTTGAATCGTAGTGAATAGGAAGTAACTGCACACGTCATGTCAGTCTTTTCCAAGAGTGATAGGAACTGATAGATGCGAGTTCGCAAACACGTCCATTGCCAGACAAGATGTCGTCATTGTAGCCAAACGAATGAATTGCGTGTTTAATGGAAACCGTCTCTGTGCGATGTTTGTCCGCTGTATTTGAGTGCACTGGCGCGTTAATTCGTTACACGATTGGAAATTGATCTGTCAAGTTCGGAACCCACATCAGCCGGTTCGGAAGCTGTACTTTAGATCTAAATGCAACCAATCCTACAGCATGTCCAATTTAATTTGCGTGCCAGAAAGGCCCAAATATTTGTCCAGTACGACTTGGATACTGTCTTGCTTATTCGGACGATCCTTCGTTTGACACAATAGCGTGCGTAAACAAATCGGGGTGTAGTTGGCGTGGATATAGTGGCGTAGAAACTACTTTTGTTGTCCGTGGATGACGTACAATTACTGCCATTCTCTCAGTTGTAAAGCTCACAGTTGTAATTGCCATGTAATATTTCGTTTCACATAACAACAACCACAGATTTACTTTCAGGGTGCTGTCTTGGATGCAGCTATTTGAAGTGTTAAAATACTCCTGTTCAAAATTTACAGGCACAGTTTTCTTGCACCAAACGAGGACACTTGCATCCGAGCTGAATAAGTGCTCATCGAACAAAGTTGAACATCACTGATCGAAAGTCCGGCAGACTATGTTAGCAGCGGGTATGTCTTAATGTTGCAAATCAAATCGCCAACCTGGACATTGGGTCACTCCGAAGTCTCAGAAACTTATAAATGCTTGCCAACGTGTTCTGGTTGATAACAAGCACAACGAGATTTAAAAAGATTTCAGGAGGAAACTGCTTTCTAAGCTGCAAAGAGATCGGGAAGCCTGGTGGCCGAGTGGTCTGCATGCCTGGCTTGAAATCATAAGGTCACCGGTTCGAATCTACTTTCCTAGCGCAGGGTTTTACAACATTTTAGACTTTCTTTGCAAAATTTAGTGCATTCTTTGCAATATATTGGAACTTTTATGCAACTTTGCGGGAAATACTATAGTGTCCCATTTGTAGCGCATCGGTCTAGTGGCCGCTTGAACATGGCGCCGCCTGGAAATCGACAAGAGAACCTTAAAATGACGCCGACGTATACGGCGTACCAGCCAAACAATCCGCACCGTGTCGGGAGAGGGGATGGTTGTTTAGTGGATAATAACTTGCGGTTTTCCGCGATGGTGCGAACATGGGCTGAGCGAAGTACAAATCACATACCAGTGCAGGTCGATAGTGAGATAGGCAGTGCGGCAGAATTCCCACGGATGAACCGCATGCGCGCTGACATGATAGCGATGGCCTTGGGAATGATGGCAGGGAAATAGGACGAAACAAAACACACGCCTACAACTCGCAAGTACAACAGCACCACAGGAAATGTGGCGTCCACTGTGCGCTACCTCAGTTTTCTGGCGAGCCGTCACCATGGTGAACGAGCAGCGAGCGATAAAGCAATTTGCAACGAAATTGTTGTCCATACTGTGTACATTGAAATAATGCGTAGAATAATTGGTGAGATAAAGGGAGTTGGCCTGCTTTTATCCGAAAATGCGATTGTATTCGTAAACTCCTTTCCAAACACAGGTGATAACCAAAAGTGAAGTTGGAAAAACAAATCTAGGAACACAGAAAAAGGTCGTGTACAATCAGAAGCGATGAATTTCAGTACCATTTCTGGAACTTCTGAACACTCCCTGAAGAAAGTAGCCGTACTCTGAGATTCTTGGAATGAAATCCAGCAGAAAATTGTGTGGCGTCACCAATTAAACCATTTCAGAGAATCTGCAGATTCAATCCAGCTAGCCAGTTGTTCTTAGAGCCAAGTAGAGCGCTGGTAGTTCGTTTCGTCGGCCATCAACCAGTTGGATAGAATGGATGGCTCTATGCTCCGCTCAAAACTGGTTGGCTAGCTTGCAGAATAAAGGCGGATGGTAAAAATCCGAATGGGTTTCGAGTAACGTGCGATGTATTGAGCGACACGCGTTCTGTGGTAAATCGGTACAGAGAAATCGGCGTATTTCACACAATACCACGGGGTACAGGTTACAATGAACTACGGATTACGAACTGCATCGGGTCCAGATGTGTTAGATTCCTAAGGCCATCAGGTATGCGTTATAATGTGATGGAATAGCGCCATATCAAGTAGGTGCCTGTGAACTGAATGGCTACGAAGGCGTAGCACAGGAAGATGAAACGCTGCTTAGTCATATCGCCTGCCGGAGCCCGCTGCTGCTTATGGATCTTTTCACACAGGTAGGAAGCACACTGCCAACAAGGTCCGGAAGGATGAGACGACTGGCCAGCGCTATTCCCGGATCAATAGTAGCTGTGAATTGCGTCCTGATGAAATAAATCATGACTGACAACGAAAACGCTTTGGAAACCGTTCCCTAGAGTAGAGGATAGCTGGCTAAATCGCTAAATTAGAAAAACCGATATTTCGTACAACCGGGGACAGAGAAAATTGGACAACGTGCGGACACAAGTTGAGCTGAGACACGTGAGGATGCTAGATCCTTCGAGTTCGCCAATCGATGGCCAAGACAGACCGAACAGACAAACAAGCGGGACGCAAACACACATGGTATGCGTCTAGGCTATTGGTGGATTTCCCATGCCGCTGTGTAAATAAATATAAAGAAATGGAGTGATAACAAGATGGGTAATGAAAACCGGTTGGCCATACATATATAGTTGCGTCAGTCTACGAATAGATAGAGCGCCAACAAAAATCATGCAAATCAGTTACCGTAAAAAGAAAACCGAACGCAACACAGAGAAATTCATAGTTGGACTTGGAGAATCCATGTTCAGTGCGTAGTTTCGTCAGAAGGCACGATACTACCCAGTTGCCAAAGCCGAGGTAGGGTATTGACTTTGGAGATACCGTTCCGAGTTTCTGGCTATATAACTTACCTGCAAGGTAGTGGGCCGAATTCAGGGAATCGCGTTCCTTGGGAGCCGGTGACTAATTGCTCAGTTCATGTGACATTCGCTTAATCGGTGGTTTCGCAGTGGCTCTATCCTCTACACAATTTCAGCTTCGTGTTGCTGGAATATAATGCTCCACCGGAGTGAAGCAAGAGGCAGTGACTTTAGTTAGTGGCGAGTCACATTAGTCATGCCTCGGTGTTGTTAACTGGATATATGTAGCTGTTTATAAGGAGAACACTTGTTAGGCGAAACTCACTACGTCTTGGAGCATACAGGAGCACACAGCTCCGGAGAAATGCCATCGACCCGACTGAGACGGTATTAATCCGAGAGGAGAACGCTAGTGCTAGAATTTCCTCCGTAGAGTTCAGAAACACGGAAAACGATTTCATGCCTGGAATTCATAAGTATCAGCTCGATAAACTTTGGGTGCCGTTGGCAACGTCTTCTGGGATGCTGCCACTAAGGTCAACTAGTCCAAACTTGTCGAGATAGTCCTTTCTCTCCGCAGCAAAAGCAATTCGTAACGGATCACTTTACTACTATACTTGGGAAAAGAAAGGGAAAAGAATCACAACCAGGAACGAGGAAACGGTTAGGAAGCGTGAACGTAATTCGAACGTATGAAGTATATGAATCATCTGAAGTAAATGACCACGCTTTATCTTCATTGGATGAAGGAGGGGTAGCTCGAACGTGGGAAGTCACATCAATAATTCTTCAAATGGCTACTCTTAACTGTGTAGACAACATTCCTCATTGCAGAGGGCGTAACTTAGTCTTACAAACTGTTGACTTCTTGAGAATAGTGGCGGGGATTAGCTGGGACTGCGGTGATCATTACCCGTTCCTGGCCGACCTATTACCAGAGCTGTTGCTCCAGTCAGACACTTTTACAAACAAATAGGGCCCATACTAGCTTCAGCCTAATAGCTCATGCGCTTGTACAAAGCCCGACATCAGGTGGAATTCCCCAGATAGATTCTAGGAAGATCGCCGATAATTCAGGAATCCTCTGTCTAGTATAGTAGTGACTGAATGCTCGGGCAGCATGAGTGACAGTTAATAAAACGGTTCATTTAGACTCGATGCATTCAAAGAGATAAGTTGGTAGAGTGGTTCGCTAGGCTTCCTATGGGTCTACCAGAGGATGGGTTGCAATAACTACCCAATTGCAAATTTGGGGGAACAGTTGCCACTCTTCCCGATGCGGTTCAAAGAAACACAGCATTGAAACGGAGTATATTCACGGTTGAGGTACATGCTACGAAACAAGTTACAGCCAATGACGGAAACGCACCCAATGGCTCCCATAACCATGTGATCTCGACTAGGCTGGGCTTCTCCTTATACAACTCTGAATAGGTTCCTTTAACAGCACTGCAACGTGGCGGATGTTACACGCCACTAACTAAACCCACAGCATCTTCTTCTTCCGAAAGATCTACCCTCATTTCACGAACGGCATCCAATTGGAAGAGTTCCTTTGATCACTTCATACAATGGCGAAGAAAGCAAAGAAACTCACGAATTCAGTCACACTTCACAAGTTCCCACATCATGTCCACTTGCACATACACATAGATATATACAACCACAAAGTTCGTTAGGTAACTGCTTAACTTGTTATATTTTTATAAAGTTGTCGACCATACCTGTTTGTGTTATCATGATCATGCCTTCGCAGGCGTGCCACGTACTGCCGGGCATAAAACATTTAATTAATTAATTATTTATTTATCACGATGATGTCATCAAGATATGCGGCGACTCCAGGAACTCCAGCCAGCATAGTATCCATCACCTGTGGAAAGAAGCTGATACCGCTTTTACGTCAAAAGGCAAGCGAGTATACAGGTACAGCCCACGCTGGGTGCTAATTGTCAGTAACTCTTTTGAGGCCTTGGCAACATCAACCCGGCGGTATGCATCAGACAGGTAAAAGGTGGCAACGCACCGGCCACCATTCCATTTGGCGAAGATGTCTTAAGGTAATGACAATGGGCATTGATGGGCGTGGAGCACAGCGTTAAAACCAGTCGAGAAATTTGCGCAGTCGTGTACTTTACCATTCGCTTTCTTTACTGCGACAATGGGTGCGACCCATGAGGCGTAGTTTACGGGTGTGATAAGGCCAGTTCGTTCTAGTCGCTCCAGCTCTTGCTCAACGATTGGGATCGCTGCACACGGGACCGGTCGTTTAGCTTTAAAGACTGGCTTGACTCCTGGTCGCAAGCACAGCGTCGCCGTGAATTAGCTGCAATGGCCTTGGTCAGAGATGTCCAAAGTCCGACCCGCGTTAACGTTTCAACTGGCTCGCGGTCTTATCATGAAATAATAAATTCAGGCTTGAACTTTTCGCGTATATGTGTAACATTTGTTAATATCTTAATGTCTGACTGAATATGGCCCGACATATTTTTAATCCACAAAATGTGGGCTTCCTTACAACAAGTTTGAACACCCCTGGCCTAGGCCATCCTGAAACACAGGGACAAATTTTTGCTTCAGCAGACGTGTCATCTCTTCGACCGACTTTATTGATGCGCCTGGATTCGCCCGAATCCTATTGTAGATATGATTCAGTGGAACATCCAGCATTCACAACGTTCCAATCCAGTCGAGCCCAAGAAGGTTCAAACTGCACCTACCTGACATAAGAACGGTTCCTGTTTCTCCCACACCGTTGAATGACATTCTGCAAGTAATTTCTGTGATTAGGTTGATCACAACTCTGGATGTGCTGTGGGCTATTCTATGGGACATGATCATCGCTGTGATTCCAAATTTTCCTGGAAATGATTGTGATCTCTTAGCCCGTGTCAAATTGCAGCTTCGTTGGGATACCGTTGATTGGGACGATGATGAATAGTCCTCGTGGCTTTGGTTCACTTGGAACTGCGGCAATTACCGAAAGCGATTCTGCATCATGCTATCACAACTGGACTCTAACCGCAAGTACGTATTTCAACTCGTAGCGAATAAGCAAGAAGATGCGTCAGTCTGGCGCACAGTGTACTGAACACTTCACGGTTTACAGGTGAGCATGGAACGTTAGGGTGTGTCCTTGAGTGCGTGTGTGCGTGCTTATCTACGTGTGTGTGTAGGGCCAATCAAGTTCACGGTCATAGTGAGCGATCATTGGTTGAACACGTAACGGTCCTCCCTGTTTTGGCTGACGTTACAGTCATGGCTGAAAACGTTCGATCGGTTTGTGAATCCGGGTCGATCGGCGTAATTGAGTTTCCCCTGTTGTTCTGTGTTCGTCGTGCTCTGCAGCTTGCTCTGCGATCTCCGAGTGTGACTGACTCACGGCAGGTGTGTCAGTGCTCCTGGGGCGTACATGATCTGAGTGCCGGCAAACAACCCGGCTGTCCGGAAGCTGCAAATCGTTTTGACTTCCTGAAGAGTCGAGCACAGTCGCCGGCTGCCAACATTGTTCATGCGGTAACCTGGTGTAAACAGGTTGATGGTCCTGAAATGTAACCTCCGGCTTTGATTCCTCTGAAGACACAAACTTTTTCTGACGCTCCTGTACTTCAACACGCGGGTTCGGGAACAACAAATGAAGCCTCGTTCTCAGATTTCTGCCGAACATCAATTCCGCCGGGGATTTCCCGGTAGCCTCAGTGGGTGTAGAACGGTAGGAGAATAGGAACCGATCCAGTCTTGTTCGCAATGTTCCCGTTCGCTGCTTTAGTAAGCCTTGTTTCACAGTTTGTACTGCACGCTCCGCTAATCCGTTTGATGCTGGGTGATACGGGGCTGATTTAACGTGTTGGATTCCGTTGTTGGCGACAAATTTACCAAATTCGGCACTGGTAAAAGGCGAACCATTGTCTGTACAAATGGTTTCCGGAATGCCAAACGTAGCGTAGGACGAGCGCATTTTAGTGATGGTGGATTCGGCTGTCGCCTGAGTAACTGGATGTACGTCAATCCACTTAGAATGTGCATCAATAAGTAGAAGAAACATGGTCCCGTCTATCGGACCGAAGTAGTCGGCGTGGATACGCTGCCAGGGCTTGTCGGGCCAACGCCAAGGGTGTATTGGACCTGGTGCCTTGCTCCGCTGACACGCCTGACAAATATCGCAATTCTTCAGTAAGTTCTCTATGTCTGAGTCGATGTTGGGCCACCAGCAGTACCCTCTCGCTAGTGCCTTCATCCTCGCCACACCTGGATGAGCATCATGGAGCTCTTTAAGTATCTGTGAACGCGCCTTGGTGGGAGGGACTAGACGAGATCCTCAAAAAACACAGCCGTCGAATAGGCTCAGTTCGTTCTTCCGAATCATAAACGGTTGTAATTCAACTGTCCCTTCAGGAGGCCAACCCATGTTCAAAAAGCGTTTCACCATTGATAGCACGGGGTCTCGATCCGTCCATTGACGGATTGTTGAACTCCGTATCGGTGTTGTGTCTAGATGTTGCATTAGATTAACCAATTCAAACGGAGAGTCGTGTTCATGTGCAGTTTCCGTGATCGGCAGACGGCTGAGTGCATCAGCTGTGCAGTTGCTGACGCCGGTAATATGAACAATCTTGTAACTGTAAGCACTCAAGGTTATAGCCCATCTTTGCATCCTCGGTGATGCCATTTGTTGTATACCTTTGGTTTCCCCAAACAAGGATATCAATGGTTTGTGGTCTGTATGAAGCTCGAAAACGTTTCCCCATAAATACTGGTGAAACCTCTTAACTCCGAAGATAACGGCTAGCGCTTCCCTGTCCAGTTGTGAGTAGTTCTTCTCCGCCGTCTGTAAGGTGCGCGATGCATATGCTATGGGACGTAAAGAACCATCGTCCATGCGGTGGCACAGGACAGCCCCGACCCCCCAAGGGGACGCGTCGCACTGAAGTATGAGTGGCTTGTTAGAGTCATAATGGACTAACGTTGGTGGCGAAGCAAGAGCTTGTTTTGCTTTATTGAAGGCGTTTTTTGACGGGAACCCCAACACCACGATGTATTTTTGTGTAACAGCTCATTTAATTCCGATAGAACCGTCGATGCATTGGGCAGGAAACGGCGATAGTGAGATAGCATTCCTAAGAACGAACGGAGTTCATCACAACTCTTTGGCTCTGGACTTTCTAAAATAGGTTTAACCTTGTCATTTAAAACATGTAAACCGTATTTATCAAGCCGGTATCCAAGGTAACAAACGGAAGGTGAAAGGAACTCACATTTAGACCTTTTCAATCTGAATCCACTTCGCTCCAAACGCTCGAGCACGACCGCGAGTGTTCGAAGATGCGCTGTATCCGAGCGTCCAGAGATAAGAATATCATCCAGATAAGCACACGCAAAAGGAATGTCCTTCACTAGGTCGTCAATAATTCTCTGAAATATTCCGGGGGCGGAATTAATGCCAAAAGGTAAACGAGTATATTGAAATAGTCCCATGTGCGTAGTGATGGTAGTAAGTTTCCTCGAAGGTTCATCCAGCTCTATCTGCGAGTATGCATGACTCAGATCGAGTTTGGTAAACTTTTCACCACCAGCTAGTGTTGCATACAGGTCATCAATACGTGGCAAGGGGTACCTGACCAGCATGGATGCTTGATTTATGGTTATCTTGTAGTCACCACAAATCCGTACGGAGCCGTCCGGTTTGGTTACTGGCACAATTGGAGTTCCCCAGTCAGAAAAGTGTACAGGAGTAATAATACCTTGAGTCTGTAGGCGGTTTAGTTCCTCTTCAACTTTAGGCCTCATAGCATATGGTAGTGTGCGCGCCTTAATGAATTTTGGTCGAGCGCCTTCCTTTAGTTTTATCGCAGCCTGAAATTCTTTCAACTTCCCAAGCTCCTCGGAAAAAACAGCTGAATGTTGTTTAAGTAATGTTTCAAGTCCGGAGATCTCGGTGACTAATTTTACCACATTCATTGTATCCGGGAAAGCACGTATCCAGTCTCTTCCAAGCAGATTTGGACGATACCCGGGGATCACATATACAGGAAGTGTGCGTATTTTGTCGCCATACTGTGCCTTTCACGAAGCATTTACCAAGGACACGTATAGGTTCACCGGTGTATGTGCGAAGAACAGAATTGCAAGCGGATAAGTTCGGGAGCGTTTTTACAGCGTTTTCCCGGATTATCGTTACGGATGCTCCTATATCGATTTCCATCTGTACCTTTCGTCCTTCAATGTGAAGCTCTAGAGTGTATGGCACCGGGTGCATGCTAGAAACGGAATTAAGCCAAATGGAATGGAATTCAGGGTCGCTACCATCAGCCTCGTCCACAGTGTTGATGGGGTTTGCTCCTCGATAAGCCCCACCTGAACGTCGCTTGACCGATCTACACACTAGCGCCAGGTGGCCCACCTTCCCGCAGCTTCGACATACTGTCTTCTGATGCCGGCAGTCGGATGGACAACTGTGCTGCTCACCACAACGATAGCACACAAATTGACGCCAGTGGGTGGCTTTGGTTTTGGTGTAGTGTTAATCAATCGCAGCTCATCTGACGAGTCCTTCAGCGTAAATGTTGCGAGTTGTTGTGTAAGGTGTTCCCTCTGCCGGGCAATCGAGCAGGCCGTCTCCCAGGTCAGTGAACAATCATCTTGTGAAAGGAGCTTCTCCCGCGTGCTCTGGTGTGAGATTCCGGCTAGCAAACATTGGAGTAACATGGTCTCTTCAACTCTCGTTGGATCGACTTCATTGTATTTACAATCAGGTGCTGCTTGTAGTACACGAGCGATGAACTCATTCACACTCTCATCTGGTTTCTGGCAGAGTTTCGAGAAGTAGTATCTAGCCGTAAAAACATTCTGACGAGCACCCCAAAGAGCACTGAAGGTTTCCAAAGCGCCGGTTATCGTAGAAGAGATTTGATCAATACGAAGTGCATCGAAATACCTTTGACCCTCATCTCCAAGAAACTGTCTCAATAGCTTCACTTTGTTTTTCTCAGTAAGAGATACTGCTGGATTTAAGATTGGAAGCAATTCCAAGTAATCCGTAAAGATTTTTCGCCATCTATGCCACGAGTCCAGGGAAGGTTTGTCGGTAGAGCACGACCAGAAGACCGGTGGAGTATTTGTCATGGACATGTTGACCTCCGTCGCCAGATATCGCAACTGGACTCTAACCGCAAGTACGTATTTCAACTCGTAGCGAATAAGCAAGAAGATGCGTCAGTCTGGCGCACAGTGTACTGAACACTTCACGGTTTACATGTGAGCACGGAACGTTAGGGTGTGTCCTTGAGTGCGTGTGTGCGTGCTTATCCACGTGTGTGTGTAGGGCCAATCAAGTTCACGGTCATAGTGAGCGATCATTGGTTGAACACGTAAAAATGCTTCGAGAGTTCTTCGTGTTCTTCGGCCGGTCTGGTTGCAGAATTCTTCTTTATGGTCCAGCTTACGGCACTTTCGCAGATGTGACGTTTGAATGGGCAGAAACGCGCAAACCGCCATTCGCTGGAAGACCAACAGGCTGTAGGTGTTTTGTTCGGATGGTGTAGAGCGACACTGTTCGATTAGAGCGGTGTCGTACTTCAAAGTGAGGAATTTCTTGGGTTCGCCAACAAGCTTTAGCGCCAACTCCGAGTATTGATCAAGCTTAGCAAGAAACCTCGTGCGGACCTCAGCATCACGACGGGATTGCAGAGCACTGACAAAATGAGACACTTAAATTGGTCGTCCGTTAAAGATCGTAGCCTGAAACGCTCACAACAACAAAATGAGTGGCGGTTAACCATGTCTGCCAGCGCCCCATAATCGTCCATGTCTTGTCTACTGAACAGAGAAGCTGACTCACCAAATATTTCACTGAGCTGTGACATGCTTCGTCGATAGTCAGGTCTTTTGGTCCTTTGGGCAGAATATGGTCGATGAATCTTGAATGTTTGTTCGTGCCGAGCTTGCGAAGTAACAAACCTACTTACCAGCAATCGTCCTGACGACTGAAGTCCCTCCGGAATATATCTTCCGTTTGAACCGTGCTTCAAAAATGCAACCAGTATCTGCGTAATAATTAAATTCACTGATTGTATTAGTGAAAAGATCACCAGAATCTGCCCACCTGTCTCATGCTGCAGCTCACGCAGATCGCAAACGCGAGCAATTCGCCTAATTTTCAATCCTTTTCATTTGATTTTCCATTCGGGATTGCTGCTGCAAAAGCAGCTTCTGAAATTGTTCAATAGAAAAATTCACAGCGGGCTGTTTACTCCCTAACGAAGTTCGAATGTATTGAGCGGGGCCTTTAAATCGGCTGTTGCCTTTTTCATTACATTTTTTACATTTTCCACTGTGTATATATCAGTATTGCACGATTATGCTGACAGATATTTAGCTCAAACAACTTCCAATGTCACTGAGGTTCTTTGCCCCATTCAACTTTAAACATACACGCCAGATATCGCGCATGATCCGCAATCTATTGCCTTTGGACACAAAATTCTACATTAATTGAAACAAGTTTTGAAGACAAAATTTCACGAAACCCTTTCCGTTTTCGATGGATGCAAATCTCGATGATTTAGTCCAGCTTGTTGGAATCGCTGCCCGATCGATCAATGAGAGTAAATCCCAAAATTTCTACTCACTGTAAAGGTTACATTTTTAATGATAACCCATTAGTAAATTTATAGTTGATAATGTAAATGCTAAAAATGTACCCTTTTGGGTACATAAAGCTTATAATGTCTTCGACTTGACTTGATGAGTGAAAGAATTCAGAGGCGTGGTTCCAAATCGGTCTCAGTGTTATGTGGTATGTCATATCCTGCACGTCTACAGCAGATGAATCTATTTTCATTGGATTATCGTCGTTGTCGAGGAGACCTGATTTACACTAGGTGTATTCGTAGGGGAGAATTGGGGACCAAGTGCAACACTTCTTCAGGTTGAACACTGAAAGGTCAACACGGGGACACAATTGGAAGTTGGCTAAGCCGTGGAGTCTCCGTGTGCGTCCGGTGGTCACTCTATCCACATGGGTGGTAAACCACTGGAACTCTGTCGGAGTCTGTCATCAACGCGACCAGTGAGGAAAGTTTTAAGAGGTAGTTGGACCTCAATCTGCTGCGTATGCCAGGATCATCTTGCTTTCGTTGCAGCTGTAACGGTTCATTGTAAATGCCATTTCTCAACGTCACGCACTGTCCTTGCTCTGATCGAGATGCGAGGAAGCTGACAAGAACCCCCCTTCTGCTTTCTACCATTCAATAGTCCGTCGCAATTTATTACATCTTCGCACTTGTCGCAATTCCGAAACTTGCATTTAATCTATTCCGTACGACCACACAAAACCAAACAAAGGAAAAAGTCAGAACGATCTTGTTTAAAATAGCGCATTAACCGCACGCAAACAGAAGCTGTACAAAGGTAGCGGGGAATCCTTCTACCCCGAGAACTTTGGACTGCGCGCGGTAGATCAGAGAACAGTGGGCATTCAAACTTAAAATAGGTGTACCACGGATTTCCGCTTAACGACAAAGTATATGAGCAATTTTATGTCGTAAGTGACCATTAAACATCCCGTTAAACCACATAAACCAGAAGATGCGGGACCTTAAGTGATTATTCCGTGTGAGCCTCCAGTTAATAAAGGTCACGTAAGCAATGTGGCAGCTTTCTAATGTCTTACGAGCACGAACTGAATGAAAACTGGCATGCAAATCAATCTCGTAAGCAATGTTGCGAAAACGTGTGCGTGTATGTGTTCCATCCTAACCTTGAATAATGTGCAAGAATGACGTTGGAATGCAGAGGCCTTCCTGTAGATGTGCAAGCGTATGACCATTTTAAAGTGTTAAATTTTGAATGTCATCCTTGTGCATTGGTCATCGCATTCTTTTCTGTATAGTTTCAATTTTACTATATGTATCGCCGGTGCGAGTACAAAAGGCGAATCCCCCAGGATCTGAACCCTGGTCGCACGGACCGTAATCCGGCACGCTACCAATAGGCTATATTCCGGTTACACATGGTGCCTATATGTTAGCTACAAAACCGTCCGTCAAAGTAAAGATTGCAAACATCAAAGAGTTCCTCACAGTTTTACATTTTATAGGTTAACAAAGCTGCATACCACGATTTCAGCACTTATTTCGCCAGTTTTTGCATAAGTTGGTCGCTAGAGGCGGTAAAAGAATTGTCCACTACCACTGTACGAAGGCAGCAGACCATGGTCATAGTTATAGGTCGCATCGTGACCTTCGACTTCCACAATTAGAAGCTCGGCTACCAAGGTTGGCTGTTCGCCACAGGTTTGGCCGATCCTCAGGCTAAGTGTTCCGTTCGTGGTATAGGAGCAACTTTCCCACCTTCAAGGTACGTGCTCGGTGTTGTCGAACACCCCTTTGTCTCCAACCAGATAGACCTAGGCGTCATCCATTCCTCGTCTTTGCATTCTGGTGACAACTGGAAGAAGACTGCAAGTAGGTGTTTCAGAATGTTGCGGTTGATACGCCGTTCTTTCGTGGTCTTAACTGCTGACATCTTTGTGAAGCTGTTCTCAGCTTTCGTTCGGTTTCATCTGGAATACTGCGTCCAGGCTTACCCTCCCTGCTTTGTTCGGGACAAAATGAATCTCGAGAGGGTTTTGAGAATAGGTACCAAGTTGGTCGAGGGGTTACGAAGCAAAGGTACCCCGAACGTCTACTTAGCTTGGGTATGTATTTAATGCACTACCGACGACTACGAGGAGACCTAATCCTTACTTACCGCATTTTAACAGGAAAGGTTGGGCCGGACTTGACCTGGCTGTTTAGCCCCGTAAGGTTGCCTTGTCTTCGCAGTCATCCCGACGTCAGCGTTCCGACCGGATCAGGGCGGAAACTCGGTTATCGCGTAGAGTTATCGAGCGCTGGAACCCTCTTCCAGAAAATGTAGTCAGCGGCAGTTAGACACTCTTGGATGGCAACATGAAACCTTTCCCTTCCCCTCTTGATCATTTCAATATTCCAATTTTGAACGCATTTTATGTGCTTCCGCTCAATTTTTGGTATTATCCTTCATTTAAATAAGTTTCCTTCCTCTTTCTTACCATGTGACCGGTACAGCGAGGACTGCTAGTGGAAGAAACGTGGGCAATAATCGGTTATGGACAATGGTTTATTACGGGTAAAAAGAGCATCGCTTAACAAGTCCCGTGGGATGGAAATTATTGCGAAAATCAATTGCATAATAAAGTGAAAAGCGTTGTGGTGGACTCACCATAGACTTATGTGAAATAGCGGAGATGTTCGCGTATTAAACATAAAAATCCATAAATCCAATGGTTGAGCGTTTGGCAAGAAACCGTTTGATTGCGTTTTGTAGCCCCTGGCTAACAAGTCATAAAAGGAAATGTAAGTGAGACAACGCATCGTCAACACGTTTTTTAAATATCGCCAGATTGGGAGCAGAGACGACATAATTAGGGAGGGCATTCCAGGGCTCCCACACGCGGAGAGAAAAGAAATTTTTGCGGCATTCAAGCCGGCTATAATGAATTGTCAGTTTCAGAGGGTGACCTCTTAGTTTAGTGTTGTGGTTCAATTCCAGCAGCGGACGGCAAATGTGGTTTGGGTTCTTCAGAATCTGGTAAACCATTATGAGATCCCCCCGCAAAAGCCGATATCGACTGCTGTACATTCTTAGAGATTTCAGTCTAAGCTGATAGGGCAGATGAAAGAGGCCCCTGACGTTCTTGGTTGCCCGTCGTTGAGGAGTCTCGAGAGCAATGAGATCCTGTTTCTGCCACGGCTGCCACGCCTGAATAGCATATTCCACATGCGGGCGCACGTAGGCGTTAAGCATTTGGGGAAATATTGATGGTTCAAACCGACCGAAGGCTCTGCGAAGAAGGCCGAAGTGTTGATTTCCGGTTCTCGTCGCCTTCTCTGCTTGTTTGGAACACCCGAGATCTTCCTGTACCAATACACCCAGGTTCCGCTCATGAGAAACCTTTGCCAAAGTGTGGTCTCCAATCTTGTAGGCGCTCACCAGCTGGTGACGCAGATGCATCACTTTGCACTTAGCCATGTTCAATTGAAGCTTGTTACTCTTTGACCATTCGTAAATGCAATCTAGGTCATGTTGGAGCAGATCCTGATCTGCCTTGTTACTAATCGCCCGCCATATCTTGACGTCATCGGCGAAAAGCAGGAAGTTTGAGGAGATGACTCTTGCCAGGTCGTTGATAAACACCAGGAATAAGCGCGGTCCCAGCACTGAGCCTTGCGGGACACCACATTGCACCTCAATTGGGTTAGAAAGTGATCCCCTAACACGTACTTGGAGCTTTCGTTGGTAAAGGAAGTTGCCAATCCAATCAAGTACAGGATCTCCGATTCCGTAACTCTGAAGCCGTTGAAGTAGGATGCGGTGATCGAGGCGGTCGAAAGCTTTGGAAAAGTCCAGATAGATGACGTCGACTCCGACCCCATCATCGGCCACTTCCGTCCAACTACCTCGAGCAATAAGTAGGTTGGTGGTGCATGACCGGTGTTGACGGAAGCCATGCTGTTCCACTACCAAGATGTTGCATTTTTCCAGGTAGTCCATCAAAGCCTCAGCGATGACTGCATCCATCACCTTCGCGAGCACAGGGAGGAGAGTCACTGGACGATAGTTTGCAGGATCGGAACGGCTACCGCCTTTAAAAATAGGGGTTATAATGCCACACTTCCACATAGTGGGGACTCGTTGTTCATCAAAGCACCTTTGAAAGAACTGTGACAGTGGTTCAGCTAGCTTATTAGCCACAGCCTTCAGTGCCTTCGGGCGGATGTTGTCTGCTCCCGGAGAACTATGTTCGCGCAGTGAGAGTAACTTCCTTAGCACAATTGATGGGTTGAAAATAACATTTGTAAACAAAGGTGTCGGTAATGAGCTTGATATTATGGGACAGGTAGATGTTGCGAATTCAAAAATTGGGGCGTATTGTAGCCGCAGTGCATTAGCTGCTTCTTCGGCGCTTTGTACTCTACCGCCTGGCGTGAATAGTGGGGGTATTCCATGCTTCACTTTACGAAGCTTATTGACATGCTTATACAGCAGTTTGTTGTTTGTCATGAACTTTTTGGCTAGACACTGTTGATACGTTATTTTGTCCTCACGGACAAGTGCGGTGCAATGGTTGCGATGGGTCAGGAAATTTCCCCAAGTCTCTGAGTCTGGGTTAATCTTGTAGGCACGCCATGCTGCATCCCTTATCGCCAAGCATTTGCGAGTCCTACTCCTTATAATTGAAGGCATTTTCGCAGGACGAAGGGGTTTGGTCTCTGATGCTTTGTTGACGATGTCGCTGAGCTTATTAAGGAACTCTGCCCAAACGTTGTCAAGGGGACTGCTGTTTGAGAATTCCCAAGCAGCTTCGTCGGCGAGTTCTTTCAATACGTGGTAGCGTGTGATTGTATGAGTTAGTTCCGAGTGTTCATATGGATACTCTGCATAACACACATAGTCAAAAGTTATTACTACGTGGTCACTGAGACCTAATGGACTATCCATCAATAACTTCTCAATCATGAGCTCTTCATTTGTGAGCACAAGGTCCAATATGGATGGTTTGTTTGCTGTCCTGAATCTAGTGGGCGTGGTGACGTGATTGTACAAAGGAATATTAGCAATCAGTTCCTGCAAGTCTGCTTTGAACTGCTCACTGGGCGATGCCGAAACCTCCAGATTGTGTAGATTGAAGTCCCCGGAGATGAGAGTGTGGCTGTACCTAGTGCGTGTTACTCTGTTTAGGCCACGGATCAAGCAGGAATCCATTTCCAGAGTGGACGTTGGGGGGCGGTAAACGATAGCTATGAGACATGTATCGTTGTGTCTCAGTCGGAGACGGCACCAGAGTGAGTCGGTAACGTGTGTTTCCAGGTCCTCAACTATTGTACATTGTAGATCGCTGCGGTAGTAGAGTAGGACCTCACCTCCTCTGCTGGGGCGGTCGTTCCGGATGATTGACATTCTGGCTATCTCAACCTCAGTATCAGTCACCTCTTGATGCAACCAAGTTTCGGTAATAGAAATTAGGTCCCAAGCATTCGCAACCTGACGCAGTCGAAGTTCGTTAATTTTACTGAGGAGCCCTTGGGCGTTGGTGTACATACATGAAAGTTTCTCAGATTTAATCAATCTTTCAGAAGTTGTACAACTCATACGTGAAGTTTCGCCGACCATTGAGTGGCCGGCGACTGTAGGGGTGGATGAAGTAAATGAGGTTACGCCGACCATTAAAGGGTCGGCGACTAATCGTTTTTTGGATGGGTTGCATACTCTCGAGAAGTATTTGATATTTAAGCAGGTATCAGATGCTCCGAATCCTGGTGTTTGCTCGTGCTCTGCTGGGCCCCTCCGGATAGTATGGCTACTCTTGAAACCGTCCCCGAGTCGGGTCCTGCAGCTGGCGTTTTCATTAAGAGTTGTGCCTCTACTGAATTGTCATTAAAAGGTGTTGGTGTTCTTGCTGCTTTCAGACGAATTTCCGTTGACAATCTGCAACGGAATTTGATCCAGTTCGCTAGTAGGGTTTGTGCCATTTGTTCCGACTGTAACACAAGTTGTAAGAGCCTGGGACCGCATCCTTTGTAGTTTGGTGATATGGGGATCCTTGTCAACGGGGTGACCACCACATTTTCGAGAGAAAGAACCTCCCGGATGTAGTGCCATTGCTCGCGGTCATGCATCTGAGCATCGTCGGAAGAGGAGTCAGTAAGCTCAGGAACACCGTGAGCAATCACTGTTTTCTTATCTTGACTTATTCTGTACCTAGCTTTGTTGGCGGGATCCCCTGAACGTTCTTTCCACGGGATTTCGGAGAGTATGCGCACTCCACTTGAGTCGTTGCGCAGACGATTCGCGGACAGCAGAACGGCCTCAGTCTCGTCCGCCGAGTTTAGTGTTACTCGAAGCAACCGGGGTTCGCCGTAATGCAACGCGTTTGGGTGGAGCGAGATTATTTTAATGTCGTGGGATTAGCATGGACTCCGATCGACGTACAGATGGAATCCCACTGATTTCGATCGTCCGTCAACTTACCCTTAATTGTATTGGATTTGGATTCGGGGACATTAGTGCATACAATATTTAGGACACCATGGTTGCGCCTGGTGCCTACTGGTTTTGGATTTCGAGGCTTAGTTTCTGGTGTTTTTGTTGAATTTGTGAACGGCCTTGGTGTGTGCCATCCGTGCTGCGTCACTTTTGTTTTCTCTAGTTCGGGCACAAACGTTACCGGTGCTCTTTCCGGTGTTTGCTTGGCGGCAACCGATGCGTACGTTGCCGGGTTGTTCACTATGGCTGGTTGACTGTAGCTTACAGTCTCGAGTGTAGTGAACAGACTACTAGGTGCAGCACACAGTACAGAAGTCGAGGCAGGCGCACTGCAGTCACGGTTTTTACTTATAGGAGGGAGGGAGAATGGAGTTGATACTGCTGGAGGCTGAGTCGTTGGGGTTGGGTTGGGACGCCTGGCTCGCTTCTTCGGCCTGACTAGTGAGTTCGGGGTGTTATTTTCACTCACAAGTGCAGGTCCGTTTCCTCCCAAGGGTGTAACTCTGGCGCTCACCAGTTGCTCGACTGCTTCGGTTAGTCTTTCACACCTCTTCAGTAGCACAGATAGACAGCTAACAAATGGAATAGACTCGCATACTTGGCAGAACCAAAACGCGTCTGCGGTGTTGGCTTTCGTGAACGCCTTCCTAAGGCAGGTAGTGTGGTATGTTTTCAAACACATAATACAAACCAGACCACTTTTTACGACTTTGGCACATGATTCGCATTTGCTCTTCATACGAGACATGTTCTCAGTAGGGGTAGGGATGGGATGGAGATACTGACGCACCTTTGCGTGGCGATCGGCGCTGGTTCGAGGTCAGCAGGTCCAGGCGTGTCGAGGCCAGATGAATCACGCGTTCTTTGGGGTGGATGTGCGTGCTATCGATCCAGACGGTAGAGGGTAGGCCGTGGTGGACGTAGGACTGAGGCAAAGCAAGGTGATTTGGAAAATACTGTCTAATGACGACAGTGGCAGTTCCAAGGACGGATCAAATTGACGACTATCGCTTTGTAGAGCGACTTGAAGGAATGGTAGTAAGCTGATCGGGTGACTCTCAAAAAGATCTTTAAAATAAGACCACAAGAGTTCTTATGTGATAAGAGGAGAAATAAAACATCCGATAAGCTTCAAATACGGTTGACTTCGAAGTTCCAAGAGCACAGTTTGTTGGTGATCCGTGAATGATAGATCCAATAGATGAACAGTGGTAGGAGGAGCTCGCGGAGCCAAATCGAATGATGGCACGTAGGTCTCTGTGAGAATAAATCCAAAGATTTGGAGGCGAATAACGCAGGAGGACAGTTTTTTTGCGACCGCACACTAAGACCAAGTACGGTTAACCAGGGTGTGGTGGTTCAGGTATTTCGTTTTAGATCCATCAAGACCTCGGAACGACTTATCAGTTTTTGGCTCAACGACCCAACTAAGAAGGAACACTCAAGGGATTTTCCTATCGTTCCGGTCCCATCTGAAATCGGAGTCATGTGGAGCAAAATTTTCATGAGCAAATTCAATTGGGATTAATGAGACTAGAGCCAAGGTGCAACGTGTCTAGCCCCTATCTGGCCTCGAACCCCAAGTGATCTAGACGCACAATCACCTGGTAAGCCACAGTGAGCCTATTGTCCGACAGACATGTTGAGCAGGCACAAAAACCCCCACATTTCCAACCTCGAGCGTATACTCATAGTTTCACTAAACTACAGTTCAGTGAAACGCATGTTGTGTTTGGAATACGTGGGGAGGTGACACACATTTACCCATGAAGTCCCCTCATGCACGAACAAGAAGACACTTGGGAAATATGAGCTGTGTTATTAATGAGCACAGGTTCACGAACATACGAGAAATATACGTATGATCATGGGCATAAAGTGGGGGAGACGACGCCGGTATTAGTAGGACTGAAGTCGCTGGGATCATAACAGGCAACCATAAATAAGCAATGCCAAGCGTTGTTCCATAAGTCAATCCAACTTCGTGTTAGGAAACGGGCTGCACAAAGACCGCTGTTTAAGCAATCAGCGAAAATCCAGCCCTAACACTGAGAATGATGCCAACTACAGCTTGATTTGTCGTTATCGTATTATCATTATCATTCGCAAGTCCTAATCGACCAACAACTCAACTGCCGTGGCTGACTTGTCCACCAGACCGCTGTCCGAAGGTCCACTGCCGAGAGAGTGGAGAAAGCCGATTCTGGAAAGCGGTGACCCCAGCAAATTGGACAACTACATGCCAATTTGTCCGAGACCTATATTAGCTAAGATTGCCGAGATCGTGAAGAAGAGTTAACTACAAATGTTTCAATCAAAATCTACCGACGCACGCATAGTATGGTTTCATGCCTGGCTGCTTATGCTTTACAAACTTGCCGGTGACGAGGAATGGATTGTTGCAAGCAATGAACCAAAATAAGTCCAAGTGCTTCAAATAGACCTCGATAGAGCGTTCAAAAAAGCGAAGTATAAGGTGCTCCTCTTCAAGCTGACAGTGCGGTGTTAAGGGATCACTGCAACAGTGGATCGAGGGCCTTCTCGTCGACGGCTACTTAACTGACTAGTATCTCATTACTGATGGCTACGCCCAGAGCGAAGTGCTAGGGCTCATTCTTTTCCTGATCCCTTTCAACCATCTACCTCAGCTTCTTTGGTCGTCGTATGCTATTTGCAGACGGCCTGAAGAGGGATTAGCATCCCCGACGACTGCGGCGTAATTCAGTAAGACCACAACCTCCTCTTGATGTGGTCTGCAGAAGTCCACCTCCCGGTCAATCCCTTGAAGTGGGTATTCATGAGCCCGGGGGAGGTGACAGCCGAACCTACACCCTCGACGGTCAAACGTTAAAACCTATGCTTTCCGGGAAGGATGTAGGTGTACTCTCGCGCTGTAATAAGAAATCCATGGACAAAATGAACAAGTTATATCGTAAAAGACTGCGCTTGCTTTGGGCGCTCAAAAGCAACTTGGTCTGAGGAGATCGCCAATCGTTTCTTCACGCTAGGGTACGGATACCCCACCTACTGTCCGATCACCTGAGAAATGGTACAGAAGATCAAATGAGTCCAATATGTCACTATCAGGCTCATTCCAAGCTTACAAAGATCGTCGTGCGAAGACCGGTGCGACTCACTAGGGCTTTACACCTTGTACTATATTCGTTTGCGAGTCAATTTCATTGTGATTTAATGTATACTACATATTGAGGCCGCTGCTTCAGTTGCGAAAGCCATGCAGCACACACGCAGATCGGTACAATTTTGTGGTGGCGGACATGAAACAAATTCTCCATTACCTGTGCTTCGTACACAGATTGCAAGAATATACCATGGAGACTAGATTTGTGCAACCTCAGTTGGATTTAGATTTCCTCAGCATATGAGTAAGGGAGTGAACGGACATTGATAGTGATATCTAACATTTATGAGCCCAGTGATACTGAGAGCACTCATCCCCCTTGACTGGCCCGTTGGGCGGAACACTTTGAAGAAGAGTTCAGTAGGCCTGCTGCGGCACTTCACTTGCCGAATCACTTGAGCCGACCTGGGACATAGATGTCACACCTCCCACTTCGGAGGAGATTCGACATGAGCTTCTGTGTTGGAACGAAACAAGGCTCCTTAGTGATTGGACTTGCCTCTAGCTAACACGATTTGAGAAACTGAAGAAGTGCCATCAGACTGGAGACCATCTTCAAAAAGGGTCAGCGTACTTTGTGATGAAATTATCGATGGACCAGCCTGATCTTCATTACCTCTAAACTTCTCATGGGAATCATTCTCCGACAATTTGCTAGTCACCGTTAGTATCGAATCACTGAAAATCAGACTGGCTTTCGACCTGCCCGTGGTTGCATGGACTACATATTTACTCTTCGTCAAGTTTTTGGAACAGAGAAGCATACGGACGACCGGCTATGGTGGTTCTCCTTGACTTGAAATCCGCCTTCGACTCTGTTGACCGCGCTAACTTGTGGCACTGCCTATGCATGAAGACCGTAGCAGCTAAATTCCTTTCCACTATGCAGTCTCTCTAACGTGACTCCCGAGGCCAAATAAGGGTTTATGGGAAACTGTCTCTCGCGACAAGTGGGGTTTGTCAGGGTTGCCCTCTATCTCCTTTCTTGTTCAACTTCAGGATCCAAACGATCATGAATGGCTCGGTTCTTTCAGATTTTACAGGAGGGGAAGTTCTGTCAGGTGACCAACTGATATGCCTGGAGCATGCGGACGCAGTGACTATGAAAACACTACTGGATAGACTAAGGCGTAACGCTGCACCCTTCGGCATGCACTTTGCACCTTCAAAGTGCAAAGTTCAGTCACATGATTGAACCAGTATACTACCGATTTTAGCTATCACAGAACAGCCACTAGAAGCAGTGGATCGGTTTATTTACCTTGGTAGCTCTGTCACTTCGGTTAGTCAAATCACTGAGGAAGTTATTTCGTGTAACATCAAGGTTCGTGTGGCTTTCCAGAAGTTCAGCCATTTATGGAGACGGCGGGATAGCGTTCTGTTAGTGATGCGATAAGATCGGTCCTACTGTATGGAGCAGGGACTTTGCCAATTCGCGATGAAAACATTAAACGCTTAGTCGTGTTTGAATACGGGTACTTGCGGAATACTACTACATCTGGTGGAAACACCGGATGAGCAATGCTGAGGTTCGCCAGTTGGATTTCGGCAAGAAGCCTTCTGGTGCCTCACTCGAGTATTTGCTAAATCATAGTCACTTGCGTTGGCTAAGCCATGTTCTCAGTATGCCAGCTGATCGGCTTCCTCGCCGCACATTATACACCGTGGCTACAGTAGGCTGGGCAAAACGGTGGGGTGACCATCAGTGACACGGCATAGAAGCTCAAAGAAATCCACTTGGTCAGGCTAGTGCGTGCTGTCTTCGTGGATAGGCGCCTCGGGACGGTCCACATCAATGGTTGGAGACCATTGCATACCTGGCGCAGTCAGTGGCGTAACTGTATTCGTTTTTTTCCATCAAGTTGTTGATTCTCGCTCCATTTTGATTAGTCTAAAGCATCTACTTGTTTCCAAAGATGAATTTGGAGAATCCGCTGGCGGTTGGGTTGCTACAAGCAACCTCTATTGAGACCTCGGTTCATTTGAGGTGGACCTCGGCCATTCCGATCAAAAAGACCGTAAGTAAAATGAAAATTATAGTGTTGCTCATCCCAACACTGACACTCCAAGACCGCGGTTTCGTCCTGTTGGGACTCATCAGTTGGAGATAGCCTGAGTTGGGCTGGAACTCAGAGCCTAGTGGCTCATGGTTGACGCCATAAGCACTATGCCACAGAGATCCGCGAGCAACGCTTGGACCAACGTAACTGAATGTAAAGATGAATTTGCTCGCGGATCTCAGTGGCATAGTGCTTATGGCGTCAACCATGAGCCACTAGGCTCTGAGTTCCAGCCCAACTCAGGCTATCTCCAACTGATGAGTCCCAACAGGACGAAACCGCGGTCTTGGAGTGTCAGTGTTGGGATGAGCAACACTATAATTTTCATTTTACTTACGGTCTTTTTGATCGGAATGGCCGAGGTCCACCTCAAATGAACCGAGGTCTCAATAGAGGTTGCTTGTAGCAACCCAGCCACCAGCGGATTCTCCAAATTCAACTTTGCCATCTTTTCTGCTGGACCAAGCGTTGCTCGTGGATCTCAGTGGCATAGTGCTTATGGCGTCAACCATGAGCCACTAGGCTCTGAGTTCCAGCCCAACTCAGGCTATCTCCAACTGATGAGTCCCAACAGGACGAAACCGCGGTCTTGGAGTGTCAGTGTTGCGATGAGCAACACTATAATTTTCATCTACTTGTTTCCATTTTATTTCCATTCTATTTGCGTTCAACCACACTATCTTGCCAGTGTTAGATATTTTTACTCTTGCGATGTGAGTCGTGGAAACTAGATCTCTGCATTTCGGTGCTCGGATCACAGTTGTTCGACTGACATCTGAGCTGCAGCACAAAAATTGAACATACTAAGAGAAACTAGACAGCATGGTGATAAGGAATGTTGATGGTGCTTGGCTTGTAATCTACACAGGTTACCGGTTCGAGTCTGTGCAGGTGCGAGACACTACGTAATACGCACTGTCCGAATTCGACTGCTTGTGTTCGCGTCTTAGCGTTGGGTAGTTAGGAGATAACAACGTGAAACACTAAGAGGCAACACTGGTGTATCCATCTTCTCGAAATTGCACAACGATCGATGCAAAGCAACCATGAAGTTTGACATTGCCGTGGTTGTGTATGGGACGGGGTGAGTTTGGGGATTAACTGCGATTCCCGCTACCTGCGAGCATTGCGTACATTGTATACAATGAAGCTAGGTTTCGAAGCAATTCGCTCAGCTGTAGGCGTGACTCACACAGCACCCGTTTCGACTTTGCCAGTTGTTTACAAACGACAATGAGTAGCGGGCGTTTCGTTAATCGAAATTCCATTCATACATCCCATATCCAGTAGAAACGCACATCATTCGTGGAAAACGGGAGAAACACGCAGATCAAGTGTACACAGGACGGTAGCTGAGTCGTGCTTCGTTCCACACGGGATAGAACCACAACTTGCACCTAGTACTGTCGCGAATACTGTGCACCCCGCCACCCAAATTCTTACAATTCGAAGCAACCTTGGCTAGCAAATGAGGTGACGGTATTCTAGCGGTAAGCACTTTGCCAACACTTGCATCAAGGGTAACTAGAACGGGGGTTACAGTCAGTAAATGATATCTAGCATGACATGAATCCCGTGTAGGCAAAAGTGAACCCTTATGCTTGATCGTGATCCTACAAAATGACCCGCCCTAAGCAAGGGCACAGTGTAGAATAGGTAATTTCCGATACTTTCGTAAATGCAACAAGACGGATAACTCAGGCTATATGTACTCGCGAGGCGAAGCCTGTTGATCCGCCAAAGAACATGGAAGATAGAGTTTCGGTGTTGCTCTCTCCTATCACTGCACTCTATAACGCGATTCGTCCTTGTTTGAACTCATGGTTGGCTCGCAGGTGAATCCAAACAAGGACCAAACCGTCGGTCATGGAGTGCAGGGAAAGGAGAGAGACACATTGAAACCCTCCACTTCGGACACAGTCCCAGTGATCGGAATGGCAGAGGCTGACTTCAATGTCAACAGAAGTCACAATCGAGGTTCTGTGTCGTAATCCAAGACACACGGCGGGTGCTGCAAAACTCAACATGGAAGAGGTTAGTATATCACAAGAGTAACTTGCAACCAGAAGTCGAGGAGTAACCAAGTGGTGGCAGTGCGCAGACGGATTGCGAAATCGGAGTTTCACACAGAAACCTGAGTGTGTCTATCACCTTCAACTTGCAGCTGGGTACTTAGAACGTTTGAATATGGCGAATAGTGCAATAACTACAGTCCACACTTCCCAAATGCGAAGGTCAAGGCTGCAATCGAAGTGCTGTGTGTGGGAATAAAATTTAAAATGAAAGTGCAGCCTACGGTCGAGCTGATTTCCCCAAAAACCGGGAACAATCTAGGATGAAAGCTGGATGAGGAAAACGGAATACCAGCATTGAACAGAAAAGGTGCTTACAACTGGCGGTAAGGATGAGTGCCTGTGCAAATGTTCACAAAACGCTGGATCCCAAAAAAATAGACTAGGATCAACCAAAAATGGATCTATTATTAGCTGTCATCTTGCGATATGGAAGCAAAGGTTGGTAGCTCAGGTTGTTCAGTTGGTGGTCTGTGTTCGCTGAGCTCGGCAGGTTGACTGCAAAGGTTTCGTCACCACTCGAGGTGACATCGTCAGTGCGCGTGTAATTAGCAGAGTGGCGCGTACGAAGCGTCAGTGACGTCACCCTGCTAACTACACGCGCACTGACGATGTCACCTCGAGTGGTGAGGAAACGTTTGCAGTCAACCTGCCGAACTCAGCGAGCACTGAGACCACCAGCTGTCATTTTACTCACTAAACGGCGCGCAAATGCGTTCCCGCCTCGGACCAGGACTGTGACTAACCAAGTTCACACAGCTGATAGTGTAGACCCTCAGGCGCTTTACCGGTGTATGCCTGGTTTATCATCGCAACGCATTTGTAAATAAAGTTTTATTCCCGACTATGCGGTTTAGGCTATTGATTCGAAGACGAAATTGTGTTTCGTTCGTGATCTGAGTGATTTTTCTTTTGCGAGCTTTCCGTCCCTGCATGTGTTCGTGTAGAATTGCGATAGTAGACGTCAGATCGCATAACTGGAATACAGCTCCCAGAGTCAACAGTCAATAAGCAAATAGCTAAACGAGTGCCAGATGCCACCGATTATGTCAAAGGCGGAAAGATGGATAGAAATTTGTGCGATCAACACAAATACTAGGCACAAACCAAGCCGAGTAAACAAACACTATTTACGTAATGTGAAAGTAGTGGACCCAGTTGTTTTGACAAACAGCAAAAATAATGGCAATTAAAGGGACGAATTAAAATCATGGAAAGTGGAAATTAAGAATCAAAAAGCGAAACGAACGCAGTAGCGCTACGGACCTTGTGATCGCGTCATATCCAACGGGGTATGTGGTCACTGAAGCGCCCGAATTCCGGACTCCCATCTGGGGAGATGACAAGAACAAACGCCGCTTAACTGCTCGGTGAGTTTCCTGCTACCGTTTTCTCAAGTTAACGACTTGCAACCGCGGAGTTTCACCACACCAGAGGTATCATTGGCAACCACGCCGACATATTCGACGAATATGCGATCATACAGTATATAACATTTCAGTTCAAAAACACTCAAAAACGTGACCGGAGAGTCTTCAACCGGGAGGTGTGATCAGCAATTCGCAGGCTGATCAGTCATCAAACGTGATCAGTCTCTCAATGTCTTTAGAAGTAAGAGTACAATACCGGTGGTCACCTCGAGATCATCAGAAAGACGGCAGCTCGAAAATCGGACAAGGAAGTAGATATTCGAGTCAATCATAGGAATAGGAACGATAAAAGGGACTGGCTAGACACGAATCATGCCTTGTCGCTTTAGTCTATTTGCATATGAATGGGTGGCGCGTAGCACTGAGTGAAGTTGGATCCGGGTTGTACCCGATGATGATGTCCAGTAGCTCGGTACTACCAGCGGTTGCATAGGATGGAAATCGTTGTTGAAAGAGATTAAATAAACGAGCAGCGGGACAGTGCCTGGACCAGATCCGATTGACGTCTAGTACGAATGTGCCCAGATATAACGCCTGTGGACAGGCTCCTGTCTACTCCTTGAGATTTACACTTCGGTAGACGCTAGTGTTTTGCGGCGGCTGTTCGCTGTCACAATTATGCACACCGGAGAACGAGAACCATCAATACAACATCAAGCCAGTAGCGCGCTTTAGACAAGCAGGTGCTCAAGCAACGATTTCAGTGATCAAGCTGTAGTGGCTCAGTTCTAAAAGGCGACAGCAGTACGCTGTACCGACGCTTCGCTGCCACACAACCAGCACCAGAGGGCTAAGAATACTACGAAGGTCGCTAGGTAACCTACGCCGGCTCAAACCTGTGAACTCAGGGTTGTAACGCAGACGCTTTGTCCATTCGGTCACGCGCCAACCTCAGTTCTAAAAGCTGATCACAAAGCAAAGTGTACCATAGAGATCGAGAAGTGTAACCCCGTCCCGGTCTGATGAAATCACATTTGTAAGTAGCACAAGGACAACCGTTTTGCTGAGAAGCTTTTAGTTTTTAACAGGATGTGATTATCCGCTGACCACGAGAGATAAAGAAAAGTATCTTGAAGGAATACATACAGCGACCCGTTAGGGCAATAACCATCGGTGGTTCTCCAAGTGGAGAGAGTGAGAGAATAAAACGCATAGGAAATCCAAACGATGGGAATACAGCCCCAAGGGGTGGATGGAGCAGAGAACAAGGGGCAACAAGAGCCTATGCCAGGATGAATAGAGTGTGGTTGTTGTGTAATGTACAGACACAAGAGTCGGCCGCAATGCTTAAAAGTGGCATCGCGTGCAGTGATGAAGGCGACGACGACGAAGAGAGTAGACGGGACGGATCCAAACAAAGGAGAAATGTCGTGCGTGTGTGCGCGCGCGCGAGCGAGCGAGAAGAATCCAGTTATAACAGTAATGAGAGAGTGAATACATGTGTGCGTGGCAAGCAGAATGATGGAGGTGTGAAAAATGATTAAGCATAAATAAGGGGGAAATTAAAGTTCGGTGGAGTATATAAATTGGAACCGGGTAGGGTAGAAGTGGATAAACGCGTGCCGTCCGAAATGCATCAGTTCAATAATAAGAAAAGGAATGAGGGATAAAGTGGTTCAGATGAGAAAGAAAGGGATCACCAAGGGGATCATCACATAGCGTGGGTGGTTCGCCGAGTCAAATGAATTGGAACGCGAACAGAGCCGCCGCCGCCGCTGCTGCCGTCGGGTTGGGTAAGTATAAATGGGCAAAAAGGAGGAAAAGTGTGCGCGTGTATGAAGACAGTGGATCGCAACACATGAAGTCCAGATACAATGTGGAGTTACGTATAAAGCAAAAGAGACGGAGTGCTTGCGGAACCAACTGGAAAAGTAAAAGCAATACACGACTGCGACTCAGAAAGGAGGGGTACCGGACAAGTTTACAAAATCCCGAATCAAATAACATGTGTGTGAGTGTGTGTGGAAGAGGAAAATAACTGGACTATTCAAAACACACGATGAACTGGTGGATCAAGGAACTGTACAAATGAAAAGCAAAGTACGACTGTGTGCCCAGAGTGCGAGTGTTGTGTGTGTGTGTGGAAAACAACTCCGTCGCCACCGAGCAAATGCAATGAGGCATAGCAGTTGGGGGGGGGAGGGGAGGAAGGAGATTTTGTACAATGGCGTACGGGCGAAACAAAAAGGAGATGAAAGAGGGGGAAAGTGCGAATTAAATAGCACGACGGGGAGTAACGATGTTGATGGAATGCGATGAGGAGTAATGAGTAAGCTGTACAAAAATGCTCGGGTTAAAGTGGATGAACAGACAATAAAACACTGTGTTGGGTACTGATCTCACTGAGGAGATATTGTAAATTCGCCGGACAAGAGTGGAGTGTGATCCAGTGAGAAGCCTGTGGAAAACATAATGAAAAATTTCCAAATGAGGGGAGTAGATTTGAAGTATAACCACACAGAATCAAGGGACAGTATATTCGAAACGCTATCCTGGGAAGGCAAATTTCCGGAATGAAGGATAAGATCAAACTAGGCAGCCAAAACAACCACAACGACATCTACCAGGTAATATGCAATAGATTTGACAAGCAACACACAAACAGGAAGATTCCTTGCACGGAGCACAGAGAACCACATGATCCACAGTCACTAGTTTTTACACATTGGGTTCGAATGCATCATTTTTACTCGGAAAAGGCAAAGATTCTAGCGCCTGGGCGTAAGAGGAAAGCAAGTGATTTCCTAAAAGCATGGCATTTCACAATTAAAGTAATCAGTCGACACGTTGAATTGGATGCGATTGTATATATATATATATATATATATATATATATATATATATATGATCTTTAGTAGGATTTGCTATGGCTTGGTGCCTAGAACATCTGCTCGCCTGTGTCTTCCTCGAAAAGCTTGAACGTCGACCTATCCAACCGCTTATTGCTTCATTGGATTTCTACTACAGGTATACAAATG
This sequence comes from Dicrocoelium dendriticum, assembly GCA_944474145.2. Taxonomy (NCBI): domain Eukaryota; kingdom Metazoa; phylum Platyhelminthes; class Trematoda; order Plagiorchiida; family Dicrocoeliidae; genus Dicrocoelium; species Dicrocoelium dendriticum. The sequence continues at coordinate 135,967,281 of OX104065.1, read as the reverse complement.
ACACGTTCGTTCTCTGTGATTCGAGCGCTGATTTAGTTGGTTTACTCGATCAACTTAACGGTGCACACCCATCCTTGAAGTTCACCGAAGAAATCGAGAAAGAAAGAAATCTGTTGCTCCTGGACGTACTAATGGCGAGATGAGAAGACGGTTCACTTGAGAGAAGCAACTTCCGGAAGCCTCGTTGGCGGAAAATTATACACAGTTTCTAAGTTGCGTGTCACCGTTATAAACGTAATCTACTTCGCTAGTAGATATTAATGAACCTACAAAATCTGCAGTCCACATGCTCTAGAAAATGAGAAAGAACGTATATTTGAAACGCTTTCAAACGGTTATCCTGTCTACTTTAACAAAAATCACGCTACGACCTATGGACACAGTGAGGCTATCATCAGTCTTAAAAATGGATATTTTTCACGATTCCAGCAAGTGTGATATCGTTTTCGACCTACTTTCCGCCACGGTCATCAGAACCTACTCAGCCGCCATTCCATAAATTTTTATAGAGAGCACTCCGGTTATTGCTCAGCGCCTTAAAGACTGAAAACCGGTCAAATCTGAATCGTACTTGGTATATCAGTTTACTTGCACCTGTGTTGTTAAGTACTTCTGACAAGCGTCTGTCGACACGGATAGCTGAGTAGTGTCCTGGGTCTGCGGAAAGGCATCGGAAGTAACAGATGTTGAATATCTGGTTCAAAGTGGACACGAAATTCCGATCAACAATGCTTTCAACATTTTTTCAACGGTGCCGAAGCGATATCGGAGTGGACCTAGGAAACGCGCCCTAAAGACAGCCGAAGCGGTAGCGATCCAGTTAACGCAACCAGAGCTTTGTAAGCAGACGATGCTGTTGCAACGTCTCACATTGCCGTGGCGATGACGAAGATCCATGGATAAGGGACATTGATGTGATGGTCGAGGGTGAGTTCACCTCTCGGTTCACCTAATTTGTTTCTTGCAAACGCCACTGAGCTCTGTCAGGTGAGGTCATATCAGGTCAGCTTCCATCGACAACACAGACTGCTACCACCTAAGTCAATCGATTTGATTCCTTACACGAATAAAAAGTGAGCCAATTCAGACCTACAACGATTTGCACTTCAGCATCCATTAGCTTGTGGTTATATCAGCACCTACGTAGACGTAGTTGCCTGATGTGATTTGCCGAAAAAATCATTCAATTGCGTTTCCTTAAAAGTGAACCACTAAGAAACATGTGGAGAAGTTGAATCATAAAACACAAGGTAGCGAAGAGCACTCCTTTTGATAAATTTCATCAGGCGTTTAGGATTATAAAATGAAAAGTTAAAGCGGGATAGGCTGGTGAAGCGCGACAAAGGTTAGCGAATCAAAGCGAGGCAGAAAGTGAGCTGTCCTAGTCGATAAATTGGTCGATCCACTCAAACAGCGGCTACCACAGTATAGGTAGGCAGACAGAAACACACACACACACACGTATGCTCACGAGACATAGGACGTGCTTTTCAACTGACTGGGTGACGCACTCATCACCAGGTGGTTGTCAACGTGTGAAGTGGAAGCTGTTTGGAAGTGTGTTAGACCCAGGGCCGAAGGAGCGCTTGAATAAGCGCTCTCTGTTTGCATAGTTCAGGTTGTGTAAGCCTGATCGCAATGGCTTCGGCCGTCCGTAACATTCGTTTCCTAAGCCCCTTGGGGTAGCGTTTTCGAACAACATAAAACACTGAAAGCATCAGTAGCCTTGATTTGATGTCCACTTCCGACCAGATGTTCTAGGCTAGAACTCTTGATGCAACCGACAGTACCCTTCTGCAATGCCGTGGGACAGTGCTCCGATATCCGTTTAGACAGACGCCTAGTCTGATGTCCGAGGTATTTCACACCACAGGTGCGAGTAAATTGATATAGAATATAAGATTTGGACTGGACCGGGAGTCTGTATTTGAGACGTTGGGCAACAAACGGCACAGTTTCAGCAATGATGTGTGGATATGTAGCTGGAAACGTTCGAGCTGCTGCAGCGGAAACACTTTTTTTCAGCAAGTCGAAGTAATAACTCCCTTAAAGGGAACTGATAGAAACACATCTTCCTTGGGGGCAGTTGTAATCAATTCATGACGATCATGAATCACTGCGTGCTTTCGTATGAAGTGGGCTGGATAACCGTTTACTTGAAGCGTTTGGAAAATACGGCCGAAAAAGAACAGTATTTTGCTTATGCAATTAGCTTCCAGTTGCAGTGTAACGAGACACCAAGCCCATAACAGAAAAGTGAGTCGCCTACTTGGTTGGTGAGTGAAAAGTGTTTGTGTAAAGGATGCTGAGGAAAAGAAAGACATCAGCGCCGTACCGACGTTAGGCTGCGATGTGAACACCACCAGTCGCGCGCTGGCTAGAGATACCCCGCAAGGCACACTTCATTACTTCGGCTACCGGTCGGCAACCAACCAACTGGTGCGGTAAGACGGGAGTGCCAGAGGTAAGAATCGTGAGAGAGTTGCAGTACGATAACGAACATGATTATGAAACACTGAGTGAAGAATAACCGGATAAGCTTACAGTATCAAGTAACCGCTGAACGATGGGACAATTTATCGTGACGACGCGACGAGTAACGATGAGCGCCGTGATCGGAAGCCGCGAAAAAATCGCTCGTTGATCCGCCGCCTCCGCGGGGACCTGATGGCGTCCAACAATCGGCAGTCGGTGTGGTGCTCTGCGGAGTGAGAGCCTGTTTGGTACGATCTAACTGTGAACGGAGACAATCGTGTAAGCGGTCGAGAGTAAGCTCAACATCGGGGAGTCGAGATCGTTCAAATGCGTCGCGGAAGCTTGCGGACCGGTGTGAGACAAATGTACGATGATGGTGTGACGAGGTATGGAAGCTAGCAGGCACTGGATGCGGCGTCCCATAATGATAATGATGCTTAGGCAGGGACCGCCTATGTTCCCTTTCAAAGGATCGTGTCTCTTGCCACTGGCGTATCTCTTGATCCCGTCTGATAAAATAGTCCAAGGAGGTCCGCTTCGAACGCGGCTTCGAATATGTAGGCTCCGATGCGGAGTAGGTAGGTTGACGTAGAGGAGCAGGTTCAGAACGACGGCGGTGTGCGTAGTCGACCAGCTGGTTCTCTGCAGAGGCAGGGAGTGGTGGTGGAGGCGGAACGGCGGACAGTGACGCAGGACGTCTTTGCACGTCAAAGTCTCCTTTTCGCGAGAGACCGCGACATCTAGTGGTGTCAGCGAGCTGGAACACAAAAAAGAATTCCAAAGTAATAAGTTGCAAACAAAGCAGTATATGTACAATTTGGAGGTCGAGTACTACGCCATGATGGTTAACTACTAAACCACCCAAAGTAAAATGCACATTTGACATTGTTACGGTGAAATACATTCACCCGAGGAGCAAAACTGGAAAATGAAAATGTTTGGTGTGATCACAATGGACAAGGGAGGCGATGTGACCCATGTTCGATTAACGTGTCATGAGGTCCAGAGTGATGCAATAAAGAGGAGAACAGAGTAAAAGCAATTGGAGAAATTCGACAACAAACACTGCAGACAACGTCAGTAAGTGGTGCATAGATGTAGCAGACCAAGCCCTATTGAATTCTCAATTGTGCTAAGTCGGGAGGATGCCTAACTAGCGAAGAGGCTGATCCCGAAGCCCCCAAATGCTGGGGCGACCTGTTCTTTACGGACAAGCCAGTCTCGCGTCACCACAAATGTCTACTCGCGCGCACACAACGTACAATGAAAGCTTTGGGGTTGAGGTGGAGGGTTGTTTTGTATCCATAGTTAAGTAGAGACACATCGTGTTCCATAAAGCCGGACGTCGGAACACAATGTCAGTGCTGCTGAGTCACACCTTGTAAGACTACGGTCGACGAACGCAGTGCGCACCAGGAATCACATCAGGTAGCAGCGTTAAGGCTTGGTAGGAGCGAAAATTAGCGCAGACAGCGTTTGTACACGTTGTGATCAACGGAAGTTATGCTGGTAACCAACACGCAGACAAGGAAGGGTTTAGCAAGCGCAGGAACCACGTCAATAATGGGGAAGATAATGCACAAGACAAAGAGCGGTTCGTCTGGGCAATTCAATTCAGCTCAGTTGGCAAAGCAAGGTAGGAACGCCAAAGTGCAGTGAATTCAGTTGCCACGACTCGTGTCGCTATGGCAACGCAGCTTAGAGACGATGAGGAGAAATGAGGTAAGGAGAAAGTAGCGAACAGAGGAAAGTGTACTGAAATTAATCACAATTGAATGTTAGCACTTAGATACAGGAGACGGGAAACAGGAATGCTAAAAACTCTGCGACTACGTCATATGGGGTACGATATCTAAACAGGGAGGAAGTTAACCCCGACACCCCATCCGTGGAATTAGCATGCATCAGGCTAACCAAACCTCTCATTTAAATTTTGTACACCCTTACGCCACGCCAGATTAGAGATAATGTGCCATCAGAACCATGGCGAAATAAAGAGGGGAAACAAAATACAACACGGAGAAGAGTTATTTTGGTTTGACAGTATTTTGGGACTTTTTTGTACTTTGCAGTTTCATGTTCGACGAGACGTTAACTAATGGATAACACGTGTGAACAGTACTGTCTCCACTGATGCCGGCTGCGCACCAGAGCCTCCAATATTTGTAACCACTGGCAGTCCGATTGGCCTGGTCCCCATCCTGGAAGTCGGACCCGTGCAACGGATGTTAAGCTTGAGATTGCGTTCTCCATGCTTCTTCTACACGTCATTGGTTGTAAGCCAAGACACTTTCTCCAATCGCTTCCTGGGAGAGCAAATAACGCTCGACGGGGATGTCGATAGGCCGGCATGCGCAATAGGTAGTCGGGCCAACGCATGCAGTGTGGGAGAATAACTGTTTGGAGGTTTGGGCTAATGTACCAAACACTCGCTCTAGGACTTCTGCGTTATACGATGCTATCACTACACGCGAGCAATCTTACGCAGATAACGGTGGTCTAAAACTGACAAACCTTGTATGTCTTCCGAGCGAGTCGACCAGGTCTAACAACCGTACAAGAGGACCGCACGGACAGGCAATGTATACACTGCTCTTGAGTTTGAGACTGATGTCGCCACGTCAGGTCACCGACCGGCCATTTCGCGGTTTCGCCCAACTTAGTGCAACGAGGGTGTATTATACACATCGAGAAATCCGGTCGACTGACATGCGGAAGACATGGTCTAGCCAACGTAAGCGGTTCAGCAGATACTCTATTGAGGCAACAGAGAATTTCTTGCCAAACACCAGTTAGCGGACCACAGCAGTGTCCACTTGGCGTTCCCCTCAGATGATTATCATCAGCCCGATCAGTAGAATTGCATGCGTTAGTTAGAGGCGAGAAACACATCAGCTACTGCAGACATCAGCAATAAGTCCGTACGAAGTGCGGACGCGTCGATGCCGCGCAACTACCATCAGTCGTGCATGGGCTAAGGATACTGTGAAGGTCCCTCGGTTCACTACGCAGGCTCGAACCCGTGCCCTCGGACTACAAAGCAGACTCGTGATTACGGACCCCAGGACAAATCGGGTAGAATATCAAAAAAGTAGATAATAAAAAGCATAATGCCTTGTTTTTAATACGCATGGAGAGAAACTTACAACACAACTAACCATTGAGGCCGACCACTGACCATATCAACCAGTACCTCCAACTAAAGGTGACTAGTATTTTTTGGATTACAACCCGGCAATGGACTGGTAACCGAAACCAAGTTGAAGATGATGGCCTCTATTCCTTTTGACAAAGTATCGGCTAGGCTCCCTTCTTCTCCTTCCATCCACAAACCAAGACGCGCAAACAACGCAAATCCCGGTAGTCGGTGTGCTGGCATGCACAACATGTAACCCAGCCATCGGAGCAGCCTGGTGCCTGAAATAATGGTGCTGAGTGGTTCACTTCTACTTCTTGTGCTATAAACGAGCTCCCTGTCCACGCAGCGTTCCCACCAGTGATGAGCCAAACTGCGGAGGCACCGGAGGTCGAACGTAACTAACCTCGTTACGTCTGTCGATCTGACGGGACAGTTTTCGTAACGGTACAGTAGGGTTGAAAGAACGGCACTTTAGACCATACTGTTCAGGGCGTGTGATGTCGCACCAGCGTTTTAAATGGCGAAGTTCAGCGAAAAAGCCTCGAATTCTGGCGATACGGTTCTTATATCCCAGTGCAGTTGATACAATTGCCTACGTAGTGGAATTTCTGAACGACTTTTAGTTGATCCCCAACAAGAGACTGCGAAAGATGTGAAGCCCGCGTATCTTAAAGTACAGCTTTGTAGTTGGAGGGTGTAAAGCATACCAGAAACAACTGGCAACCAGTGCTAATCTGTCCAGTGCTGCTTAGCATGTTCGTGAGCAGTCACAGATTAACACAATACCAGGGGCATACTCTAAGTCAAGAAAGCAGAGCAATAAGAGGTCTACGTAGCTAGATGGGTGCAGTTCCAGTATTTCACAGATGCAATATTGGACAAGTGGATAAGCAAAAGCGATAAGGGTGCATTGTCGTCAGTCGAGTAAACGGCCCCGCATTCATGAGCAATGATCGCAGATTACTGAACAGAATCCTCGGTAGCTGTTTAGTCGACAGGGCAAAGTTTTTACGAAACATTTATTCATAAGTGGTCAAAAAGGAGTTAAAATTTCGTGTCAAAAAGCAACAAATCGCCCCCTATATGCAAAAGTGGATAGAGCAAAACGGTCTTACAATGATTTGACCGAAGTGGTCAACTTATTTTTGCAAAACTGGTATAGCCAGATATTCGGCGAAAATGTAGAGGCCAGTCTTGCGCTATCTGCATCACTCAGAAGAAGATCCACACCATCTAAGTCATGTCCGGTGAACAGATTTTATGACCTCGTCGATGGAGCAGTGACAGCTGGCATGCTCGTTTCACAACGCTGGAAATATTGAAGGGTGGCGACAGTCTGCAATAGGCCCTCATACTGCCCGAACTATGCGAACAGCGCTCCGATAATGGGTACAGATGTCTCGGGCACACCTTTTCTGAGTGGACAATCCCAAAGCGCACTTCGATTCACCGATCCGAAGGCACCTTTGACGTCGAGAAAAACGACTACAGTGAGCTACCAATAAGTATGGCGATATCCTGACAATTAATGCAAAGTAAAAATATTGTCAATGCAGTCTCGATCTGGACGAAACCCGGTCTGCTCTTTACGAATCTGGCTTTCACAGGCGCCAACCAATCTGTAAAGGACTACAGAAGCAACTGAGATCAGACTGATTACTCTATGACTAGCGCATTCCAAAGAGTACTCCCTTAAAGATCGGGGCAATAACGCAGCCGTTTCAATCAGTTTGGTCAGGTTCCTGCTCCCACGTTCACTAAGAAATAACGTAAATCACCCACAAGAGCAGGTCCCCCGAATTTGGAAGATCATCCGGTGAAGCGGCCTTACTGGATTCTAACAGTCTGATTTCACATTTGACTTTGCGCGAGATGGCGGAGCCAAATGGACGGCCCAGGGAGAAAAGTGATCACTGACCAGCAACGAATGTGGTACTCATGCCGATTAAGTGGATTTTCGAAATGCTCAACGAAATAGTCAGAGAATTGACAGTTATACGATGTTAATTCTCTCAAACACCTAGTCTCTTGCTACCCGTTTCTCGGAGCAGATGGAATAACCATCGATGGTTGCCATAAGCAGCGAGTGTTTCCAGTTCCGATGCACGATGAGATCACCAGGTTTTATGGTTTCTTAACAGGCCAACACGCAATCTTGCTCCCAAAACTTTGCGAGCCTCGTGGTGTTCGCTCCTAGCCGAAATGCGTCGGATGAACATCCAGAGACTGTGTAGAAATCAAAAGTTTCAGAAAGTAATCGGATTTTCCATAGGAAGACACGCTTGCTGCTAATAAGATCTAGCGAACAACTGAAGTTTAACTACGTTCAGCAAGGGCATGCTCAACCCGAACGCCAGTGTAGTTTGACAAGCATATAAAAAGTACGGTTTCACCAGATGGAAAGTGTCTATGCGTTCAAAGCATCGTTTTTGGCTTCAGGCGAAACGGAGTCGCACACACAAGTGCATGAACAATGTCCACGCTTGTACTCCAAATCAAATGAGTTTTCGACGGAACCTCTCAATCACTAACTAATCGCGATGTAATCTATTTACGTCAGTGAGTTATGAGCTCTAGGCTACCAAGCGACAGTTGCAGTCTCAGAAGTTAGTGCCCGCAAGAGACAGGCGGGCCTCTCTACACAAATGTAGAAACCGCTTACCGTTATCGTTGCCGCAGCCCAAGCGGTGTTGACTATCCAGCTGGAGCTCTTCAGTACAGTTTTCTGGCCTGAGTGTTCAGATCACCAGCGGTGTTCATAATTCGCAAGGTACGAATGAGCTAATCACGGCGCTACCCAACCCCGTGACAGATTGACAAGATGACATCGCACCGCATCCACAGATGACTGAGATTCCGAAAAACCACACGGCTTTTGCTGATGTGTATATAAGCTTCCTTATTAATGTGATCACCAGAATTGGTAGCACTAACAAGGTGGGTGCGTCGATCGATCAAAGTACTCGGTACTTCGGTGACAGCTGGAACCGACGGAGTGAAAACCTAGTCAGGTGGTAACAGCAGACAGGCATCAACAGTACACCGGCACATCGTACCGACGTTTCGCTGCCATACTAACACCGCCGGCCGAGCAAGAGCTGGGTATATCACGAGGTCGCCTGCATTTACGCGGATTCGAACCGGTGACTTCCGAATTACAGTGCAAGAGTGTATTCATTTCAGCCACCAGCAAACGGTCAGACGACAGTGACCTGCACTTTGAAGGTGCGAGGGACGTACCGGAAAGTGCTGCATTTTGCGTGAACCAATCAGGAAATCAGGCAAGAGTGGAAGTACTTAGGGAATCACTAGAAGGACTAGTGATGTTTTATTAAGAAAAAGTATTGGCGACCGGGGAACGAAACACACATTAAGTAGAATAAAAGCACAACAACACAACGGTTTGGGCTTCAAAGCAACTGCCTCGGTGTGCATTTTGCTTACGCCAGAGAAGGTGATTTCACCAACCAGCCAACCAGTTTCGGCATCAATCAATACAAACAGACAAACGTCTGGCTAATGGATATGCGAGAAATGCATGTGGTGCGCTCGTTTGGATCCGGTAACAGCCTAGGTTGTAGCAGTGGTTCGTAAATGAACAGAAGCAGTGCACCACCAATGCTTTGTCAAGGAAGTGCAAGCGATTATACGTGGGGACCAGGATATCGCAGAAATGACCAAAGCAATACAGGAGCGAGGGTAAACTCTGTGGCATGAACGAGTTCGAATGAGGAAGAGAGGAACAAAAAAGTGAATGAAGTGGCAGAACTTACCCGAACAGAAATGGATGATGTGTCATCTTTTCCAGGACGAATGCCAGTATCATTGTGATCTTTCTTCGAACCGGACGAGAGCAATTCAGGGCTGCATGTGTTCGCTACCGAGTGCTCATCAGCCGGAATTTCTAACCGCAGAGAAGTGAAACGGCTTGGGTGTTGCCCACTGGGAATTTCCGCCGTCTCAGGGACAGTGTCCGAACTGGACTTGCTACTACGGCGCACGTACACTGTGTTGGTGCCTTCCGTATCATCGTCATCCAGCGGCTCGCTAGGAGTGTGTGGGCCACGTTCCTCCGAATGGACCTCACTCCCTAGAATGATCCCCTTGTTAGCCGTCGCATCAGGTCGTCCCATTGGTACGAGACCAGTCACATTGTCTGTGAAGGTGGCGGTGGCGGAAACCAACTGGCGGCTGTCATGTGATGATGTCAAATGCTTGTCTGGTAACTGGAACTGTTGATACAATCGTGGTATTTCGTCCAACAGTCGGGTGGGACTAGCAGGAAGCTGGTGAGGCAGATTGAGTTCCGGTTTGACTGATCCCTTCACTGGCAGTCGTTGTTGTTGTTCCGGCCCATTTTCCGATTTGCCAACTGCAGATGACGAGCTGGAAGACAAGCCTCGGCGGCGACGGTATTCGGAAAGGGAGACGCGCACCTTGCGCATTTCGTGTGGCTGTGGCTCCTCCGATGGTTGTTTGACAGTCGCTTTCTTGGGGGGCAATCAGACAAAAGATTATCGGGAGTGTATGGAGCACATGAGGAGCGCAGTGGAACGATGACATCTTCATTTAGTTGGCAAATGGTGATGATAAAAAAAACGCAAAAATCACCTAGTAAGTATCAGCAAAAGGTACTAGAAGGATGCTAGTACACAGTACCGGGGCATCCACCGACAGTCGTGCATAGGCTAGAGATACTATGAGGTTCGCCCGGGACACATGTAGGATAGAACCCGCGCCCTCGGATTACAAGGTAAGCTTAAGATCTTTTAGGCCACGGGCCGGGATTAGTCCGATTTTCGTCGCATCCAGGTGTCGTACTGGTTGTCGTAAGGGCCGAATCAACCAGAACCAGACTGACTTTAAGCCTGATAGAAAATGAAGCGAGCACAAAGCGGAACTACTCTAAGTGATAGAACAACGGTAAGTAGAGAGACGACTAAGCACGGTGGTTTTCTTTGATTTGAAAACCACCAAGCAATGATGGTGTGAAATGGTGTATTATCACAATTCGCAACAAAGGCTCGCGGAGCAAATGTGCCGGCTACCGTGGAATCTCAAGAATCGCAGTTGCGTCCAAGGCATCGATGACAATCCCGCTTCGTAGGTTTTCAACTACTCGCAGTTACATCGATCAAATCTTCACACCGTTAAGTTCATTGAAGATCGACAATCGTGGTGTTCTTGGACGTTCGAATCGCTCTTGATTCTGTAAATAAACCTAGTCTATGTGCCAGTATAACAAAAAACTGTGTCCGGAAAATTTGTTGTAATGCTCAAGGAAATGTATAGTCCCACTTATAGCAATCACTATTTTTCGTTTGTTGTTGTCCGTGATTTAGCTCGCCAGTTCTGTTGAACTTTGCAAGTATCAATCTTCTGTACTAAGCACTGTAAGGAGCTAAGAACTGAGGCGTTGAGCATCAACAGAGTCGTGGACTGGGATCATGCCGGTGGTATCGCACTGCTGGTGCGCACACAACGGGTTGCCCATAACACTGTGAACCGCTTTAGCCACAAAGGTATCTAAATATGGTTTGTATTTTGTCCCATCCAGCTGTAAAACTTCACCATAGAATCAGCAAGTGTCTTAGCCTGCGCCCACCATTACAGGAGATAGCCTGTAGCAAGTTAGTAACTATACCCATAGCGGAGGTAGGCAGTATTGTTGGTGACAGTATTAGATGCGAAATTTTACAGTGAGCTTTTAAAGCACGCAATGCATGATGCATTAAGCTGTGGCATTTGTGGCGTAAAAGCGATACCAGTCTCAAGTTCAAGAACAGTTCTGCTGTACTGCTGTGAGATCAGGCCTGCACGCAAGATTTAAAAAGATTGTCAGCTTTTGACAACCGCTGCTTGCGAAATATTGCTCCTGCGTGGTATCAGAAGCATGAAAGCAAGCCGAGTACCCGGAGCGAACAGTCCAGCTTAAGGGAATTATCCTCAAAGACCGTTTGCATTGGCTCGTCATGTCAACTCAAAACCTTCATCGTCCAGCATTATTTGCGCCTTATGGATGTAATTGGAAGAGCATTGCAGCGGACAAACGATGACACGGAAAAGCAACGGGAAGAATGTCCCCTTCTGTCTAGCGACAGTTGGACCTACTCGTCTCTCAGGTTATGGGCCACGCGACGCGGATTCGCAGAGGTTAGATGCTGTGAAGGTCTTCATTAACAGTATACACGTCAGCTAAAGGTGGGAAACACCTCAGCTACTGTGCCGCAGTACATAAAAAAGGGAAAATGCAACAGATGCAAGCCAGCTGTGCTGTCGGTAACGGATGGGCATTGTCCCGGTAAGTCACCAGCCAGCTACTATGCAGCAAAAATATTACTATGCAAAATGATATGGGGCTAAGTAGTGAGATCGTGGTCGGAGCGTGAGACGAGGGATGGGGTGGGACAAAGAAACTCAGTACGAACGCCACAGAGCTCGGCTCCTAGCCATATCAACAAGTGTATCCAGCCAAACGTGTTCATCGTCTTTCGGACCCCAATCAGGGAGCCGAGACGCTCCAACTGAGGCCAGCTCCGAAGTGAGGGCCTTCATTCCTCTCGACCAAATCATCGCTTGGCCACCCCTCCTCTTCTTCTATCCACACACCCGGAGCGAAAACAACGCACGTCGCGGGAAGCGGTGGGCAGGCATGCGCAACACGGTGGCCGAACCATCGAAGCCTGATGCATGAAATAACACTGCTGAGCGGTTCAGTTCCTTTTCATGTGCCGTCAACAAGGCGTTGAACCCGCTCGTTGCTCACGTGATGTTCCCACCAGATGTGAGCCAAATTGTGAAGGCACAGGTGGTTGAATGTAATTAGCTTCTTTAAGTCCACTGATCTAAGGGACTAGGTTTCGCAACCGTACAGTAAGGTCGAACGTACCGCTGCACTGTACACTTTGCCCTTCAGGGCAAGAGTAATGTCGCGCCGGAGCCATAAGTGGCAAAGGTTAGCAAAAGCGCCTCGAGCTTTTGCTATACGGTTCGTGATCTCATCTTCAATCCCACGGGCGCTGATACAACTTCCCACGCAGTTGAATTATTAGACTTCTAGTTGATCCCCACCAAGGGTCATCGAAGGAGGCGGACCAGACCAATCTTGGAGGAACGCTTTGCACTTTGAGGGTGCGAAGCAAAACCCAAAGTGACGGACAGCAAGTGCTAATCTGTCCAGTGCAGCTTGGCACATCTGGGAGCTGTCACAGATTAGGGCAATATCGTCAGCATACTCAAAGTCAAGTAGTCGTTTTTCATAGGAGCAGAGTCACACCAAATCTTGTCCTGTGAACGCGATTTCCATGACTTCATCAATAACGAAGCTGAAGAAGAAAGGTGACAGCGGGCATCCTTGTCTCACACCGCTGGAGATATTGAAGGGCGACGACAGCTGGCCGTAAGCCCTCTCTCTGCCTGAGCTACGCGCGCATAATGTTCGGAGCATATTAACATATTTTTCGGGCATACCTTTCCTTAGCAGACAGTCCAAAAGGGCACGACTATAAACCAAATCGAATGCACCTTTGATATCGAGGAACACGACAACGGTGGGCCGCCAATATATGTGACGGTGCTCCAACAACTGATGCAAAGTGAAGATGTGGTCAATGTAGCCACGACCTCGACGAAACCCGGCTTGCTCTTCACGAATCTGGCTTTCACAAGTGCCAGTCAGTCTGTGAAGGATGACAGAGGCAAGCAATTTGGAGGCAAAGGAGATCAGACTGATTCCTCCATGGTTGCTGCATTCCGATCGTGAGCCTCCCTTAAAGATTGGGACTATGACAGAGCGGCTAGAGGTGGGAAAACACCTCCGCTATTGTGCCGCTGCGGCTCCAGTCGGTTGGGACAGTTACTGCTCGCGCAGTTTCCCTAGTAACAGGTGTAAGTCATCCACAAGAGCAGGCCCCTGAAGTTGGAGAGGGCTGGAGGAAGATTGTCTGGTCGCACAGTTTTAGTTAACTTCAACAGTCTGATCTCACATTCGACTTCTGAGCGAGAGGGCGGATCCAAAGGGACAGCCCAAGCAGCAGAGCGATCAGTGGCCGGAGAGAAATCTGAGA
>OX104065.1:135850424-135953504 GCA_944474145.2 Dicrocoelium dendriticum | reverse complement strand
TTCGTAGGCTGTTGCATATATATGTTTTTTACACATCGTGGATTCGCTGCTAACCAACATACTTCATAAGGTAATTTAAGGAAGAGTTATGTCTGCATTACCGTATTTTTTTAACAGATATATTCTATTTGTTACTGTCATTTCAAATGATGGCTGTTGTTTGACATCCCAGGTGTGACTGCGCTTGATGTGCATGTTGACAAGATGCCTACCTGTCTATTACCCACTACCTCGTCCATATTGGCTCCGGGGTACAACTGGTCGTTGCTGGAGGGGAGGGGGTGCACGGTTCTCGTGGCCGTGTTAGGATCAAAGAGTGGTTCCATGCACTCAGTGTGGAGGGGACTGCGGTCCAGCTACTGCCTTGTGTGTGATTGAGTCCCCAAATACAGCGTGCTTGTGTTTGCCTGTGAATGAGTGTGGGCCGGCTCCGTTGATGAGACGTGGCTCCCATCCACATGCATCCCGGTCTTATTCCATCGGGTTTACACTAAATATGGGGTTTGTAGATGGAGCTGTGGGTGGTGCAGCGCAAGATACCCATGGTCCCTCTGTAGGCGCAGACGCCCTGTGGCTGGCCATAGTGACAAGCAAATCCGAAACCGGATGCCGCCAATATATATATATATATATATATATATATATATATATATATATATATATATTTATATGGCTAGGAGCCGGACCCAATGGCGTTTGTGTTGTGTTCTTGGTTGCATTCCGCTCTCGCTTAGGCTCCCCCTACAATCACGATCTTATTCGTTAGGCGTAATATAACTCTTTTTTTGCGGCAAGACAGCTGGCTGTTAGCTCTCCGGAACAATGTCCATCCGTTACTGGGATTTCGGCAGGCGTACCTCTGCAGCTAACGTGTATAATGATGATGATGGCGTTTGCATATCGCTACACTTAGTGTGTTCATGAATAATGCGGAAGGCAAGAGACCATAAGAGGAGTATTAGAAGAAACGTTTCCTTGCACATCAATGGTAACCTTTCGGGATTATGCAATTGTCAATTGCAATCTGCATACTCAAAAAGTAAAGGGTTGCAGAGCCAAGCTGAAGAAGAAATGTGGCTAGTTGCGGGTACTTGATTAGGTGACGCTCAGTAGGTATCTGTGTCTGCACAGGTGATGTGTGGTTCCCCATGGCGCAGACGGATCTTTTCGTCAATATGCCCCCACCCACTGGAAACACAGATATAGACCAGAAAGTGGGAATCTTTTGTTTGGGTGCAACTTACTCCAAATTGGTTAAGTGGAGCGTAAACACCAATGATAACACAGCGGACCTTAGATTCTGTAGTCGGAATAAACTAGGACGGCAAATTCCAGCCCATACGGCAGTTCAGACAGTTTCATGTTACCTGAAATCAATCATGATGTGTGGGACAAAGTTTTAAGTCGATCAGCATTTAGCCGAATCAGAGCTACGAGGGGTAAATGAAAAGTTTCAAGCCCGACATAGAAATCAGATAGCCGGAGAAGTCAAACTAAGTTTAGTATAATCTATCACTCTGCATTATTCAATATATAGAAAATCTCGTTACGGCAGAGAGAAGACAGAGGTTGCGATATGTCAACATTTCGATTGTTCTCTTCAGTCGCAAACACAATACGAGCAGAAACACACAAGGGTTTATATACATGGAAAAAATAAGCACCATCAATCAAAATGTCACAGTCAAGACCATGGCAACCGAATTGATTGCCTCAAGAGTTTCTGTGCATATAGCACAGGTTGATAGGCCTTAATTAACAACGACTCAACAATTGTCAGCATTATCGGGTTTTTGTTACGTAATAACACTATGAACGCTGTCTCGGGGTTCACGTGATGACGGGTTGTCATGAGGTGCTTGGTGATAGACGATGCCGGGCTCCGATTGATTCTCAGATTCGTCCCATGTGGTTGCGTAATCACTTGTCCCAACCACTTGGCAAATGTTCAGCTACCCACTGAACTAACTGACGGTTTGTTCTGCCTATGTAAATGTCACCGCAAGCGCAAGCGAACTGATAAACAACGTGAAAGGCCGAACTACCCGACGAGATGCTCTGACGGCTATGAAGAACAACTGCTCGCGTGGTATGCCTGAGTCGCAACTGGGCTGTCGTGTAGGTACGCGTTAGGGCGGATCGGAGCTTGCGTCCGATATCATTTGCCACATGGTCCCCCTTGAACGGCAAGGACAAGTAAATATCCTTTTTCTCAGCCGTCAACACTGGTGTTTTCACGCTGAGAGGTCTGCTGTGTACCTGAATAAACTTCGCAGGATATCCATGAGAAAATAAGGTCTTGCGTAGAAATTCTTTTTTGGCTTGTAACGTTTCGGGGCTGCAAATACATCTAGCCCGGTAGAAGAGAGTTCTCACTAAACCGCGTTTGTATGCGATCGGGGTGAAGCTTGAAAAATGACGGTATAGAAAATCATTCTGGTATCGCTTTTTTCTTATTCCAGCAACTTGTTGAAGTAAACATGTTCAACAATTTTGTAAAAATGGAGAAATTGGAGCACCGTGCGGTGATTAAGTATCTCTATCTAACAGCAATGTTACTATCTGAAATCCACCAAGATATGCTGAATACATTGCATGACAATGCCCCTTCATATGCCACAGTTAAACGCTGGGTGCACGAATTCAAATGCGGCAGGGAGATTATTGAAGATCAATCCAGTTAAGGGAGACCAACAACAACCACCACCAAAGAAAATCTTGACCTGGCAGTGGATATGATCATGCAAGGTCGCCGAGCATCTACTCATCAGATAGCAGAGAGGTTGGGCATTTCCCAAGAGCGAGCGGATAATATTTTGACAAAGGAGTTAGGCTATTCGAAAGTTTCCGCTCGATGGGTGCCACGACTTCTGACTCCAGAGCAGAAGCGCATTCGGCAAGTGATGTCGAAGAACAACGTGCCGATAATTTTCGTGCTCGATTCCTCACTATGGATGAATGTTGAGTTTATCACTTTCAACCAGAAAGAAAAGAGCAGTCAAAGCAATGGAAGCGTGCATCATCTCCTGCGCCAAAGAAGGCCAAGGTCACGCCGTCAGCTGGCAAGGTGATGGCATCTGTTTGTTGGGATTCCCGAGGTGTGGTGATGATTGATTTCCTTGAAAGAGGTCATACCATCACCGGAAAGTATTACTGTGAGCTTCTGAAACGTCTCAGAGAAAAAATTCGAGAAAATAGGCCAGGAATGCTGACGAAAGGCGTCCTTCTTCACAGTGGCAACGCTTCAGATCATAACTCCCCCAATGCACAGAAAACAATCCATGATTGCAGGTTCGAAGTTCTCCATCCACCCTATTCACCAGATCAGGCTCCCACTGCTTACCATCTGTTTTCAAATTTGAAGAAAGCCTTACCTGGCAAACGTTTTCTCAACGATAGTGATGTCAATGAGACCGTAGAAGCCTATTTGGAGTCACAATCTGAAGAGTACTTTTCCAATGGGATAAAAGCGCTTCAGAACCGCTAGGGAAAGTGTTGCGCTTGAGGGAGATTATGTTGAAAGATAAAAGTATGGAGGAATTTGTATCTTATTTGGTCCTATGTCAGGCTCGAAACTTTTCATTCACCCCACGTAAATAGTCCGGCGGAAGCAGGTAACGGATAACCCAAATGGTTCGTGCTAAAGCTGAAAGGAACACCGGTAGCTCGGAATGCCTAACTAGACATAGATTACGCGTGACAAAATGCACTGACCAACGTCATTCATGTTTAGGAAACAGTCCAAAAAGTTATTTCAAGAGGATTGTTACCAGTGAGAATCACAGTGCACCAACTGTCGTGCGCATCAATAATTCCGAGGGATTATGTCAAAGGAAGATGGTTACGAGTGTGAATCTATTTGTCACGCAATCGGAAACTGGGTCGCAACCACTACGTTGAGCAGCGTCTCACTTCCCATTAAATCTTCGCATAAGGATCACCGTAGACTACTTCGAATAACGCTACGTTTTTCACAATGTGACAGACACCATCCTACTGTCGACGAGCTGGTTACCAAAATCATCACGCGCAATGCGTTTACTCCCAGATATTCCGTAGAAATACCGCCCAAAAGAAGATTGCAAACCTGCCCGTTACTTGAAACACGACTATTAGTAAAGCGGAAACTTTCCGAAACACATTTATCCTCAGGTACCATGGCATGTAGACACATGGCCGGAAACAGAGTTACTGCATCCATGAAACCATTCTCATGGTATATAATTACCACGGGCATGAGAAGAGTCCTGAGATCACGATGACAAAAGTTCAATCTAGCGATTACATTACCTGTACCATTTGCTGAGACCCCAGTACCAGCTTTGTATTGCCGTACCACTTCTCTCTCATAGTACAACAACGGATCGTCGTTGCATTTGTGCATAAGCAATGGCGTTCATCTCCTAACCACATACGGAACTTGTTAAGCACTCACTTTATTGTCCACGCCAACTCATTAGAGCAGAAGACATATCCACCGTAAGTGCATAAAGCATATTCTTGACTTGATTATTCATTGTGAGCGTCACACAAGCATGGAAAGCAACCGGTGCTAACCATGAAACAAGCACTAAGATTGTCATACTATTACCGGCATTAAAATTTACGTGTGCAGCGTGAAACGTAGTCAATCGCAATCTTTTAGGAAGTTTCGCGAGCTGCGGTCATCGCACCACCGAAGTTGCCTACGTGCACTAGTTGGGATGCGATTTATCAGTCTGAGAATGTATTTATTATATATATGGTAGGCGGCACCCGGGTCCGGACTCGCCTGTCATTGCAGTCTCCATTAGGACAGCCACAAGACGACTGCGCCTACAGAGACTATAGGTGGCTTGTGCTGCACCACCCACAGCGCCACACACATACCCCACATATCCAGTGTAAACTCGAGGGAATAAGACCGGGAGGTATGTGGATGGAAGCCACATTTCATCAACGGAGCCGGCCTACACTCCTTCAACAAGCAGAACAGAAACACTCCTGCCCAATTGGGAAACCATATGTACCAGACGTACACAGGGCGGTGGCTGGGCTGTAGCCCGTTCCACACAGGACGGAACCACTCTTTGAACCTAGCATCGTCACGAGGACGGCGCACCTTGTCTCTTACAGCAACGACCAACTATCTCCTAGAGCCAGCAATCGAGGTGGAGGGCATTCGACAGGTAGGCACCTTGTTGAAATTCACATCAGGCGCAGCTACACCGGGGAGCTCAGACAACATCTAAGCCTTGAAATGCAAGAATACTCATCACGCAGCCAAACATACCACATACGCCACCTTATTGGCCTAGATTAGTAAATTGAATGGGAGCGGACGCACCGCGCTTCGCATCGGCGGCAATAGTGCCATATCCTGCACCTAGGCAACCGCCATCGTGATCAGTCCACGGAATTCGCATCGATCAAAGTTGCCTTGGATTCGCGACACCTAAAATCACCACTCGTTTGTTATAAACTCACGTTCTTCATATCCTAGTAATGTAATTGTGATTTGTCCCCGTGCCGCTTCCCCGCACTAAGTTGGCTGTACAAAAGCTGTAGAAGTATCCTAGTCGAATTCATTCGGTATACATGTATACATGGATTGGCGTCATCCGTGTCCAATGGAAGTTCGAATACAACGTATGCATATGCGTTTATCCAAACTTAAGTGTGAGCTATCACAAACTGAATAGAGACAGATTAAACCTCATGAACACTAGTACTACAAACATGCATGGGTTTCCTTTGAAGGGAAATCGCACTACATGAATAAGTACGCAATATGAACTGTCGGTGTTTTCTTTAACATTTAGACGTGACCAGAAATGACAATATTTAGACGACACTGATATAGGAATAATAAAATAACTGCCATGAGTGTGGTCAATAGGTAAAATGATAAATAAACAATAGGGGCAGTAAAATAGTGTGCATTGAGGTGCTACCTCCTATACGTGAAGCTGAACTTGCAGAGCTGATGGAGATCGCACAGCGTGCGAATGAGATGCGGTGTTTCCTTCTGGAGCTCCATGTCGCCTACCGCCGCTAAAGACCTGGACCAGTCCGATCATCTGCTGCCTGAGGTTCGTGCGCGTTCTCAATGAAAGTCTTTTGCGCAGACTTAGCATTGACAGGTGGTAATATCACATATTCGCCGCTTACGGCCTCGTTACCGAGACGACAACCGCAGTACTACCTTAACTAAGTCCCACTGCCCATTGTTAAACATGCGGCTTTCAAAACAGTGTTCGCACTGTTTGTAAAATTCCCAGTAGTACAGCTGTCATAAAAGCAGTGAACCGTTTGTACATACCGCTGTGGCCATAAGCTATTTGGTAACGATCTGCATCGTACGTCTCGGGTGCAGCCATTCGGCGCTCCTAAACAATTGTCGCTATGCGCTGATTCCTTTCCCATGTAAAATACTAAGGCACTGGCGCACCGTTCCCGTTGACATTATCCAGAAGATTGGCCAAGCCCAATTCAACTTCTGGCAGGCACCTCTGCGTTTCTGCCTTCAATCCGCATAATACCTGCGTTTTCATAAGCGCAGGTAAACTTCGTATGGCTGATGAATAACGGGCAATGTAGTTATGCTCACTCTCATTACTAACATGTGGAGCGGAACCTACACTGTCCACATGATAATCGCTAGTCGGTTAATTGTGGGGATCGTTCCCTTATCAGGGATTTTCCAGGGCGACGTCTTTTCGGATGCATGGCCCAACATGGTCACACGAGGTACAATATTTGAGTATAGAATCCCAAATTTCAAACTTGACAGTTTATGTGTAGTGTAAGCGGCCAAGTGCTGGTAACATTTGGTTCACCCGTATCCATCGAAGTGGAAACACTCAATAATTTGCCACGTAAGCATAAATCCATATAAACAATCCAATTTACCCGGAAACTTCGCGCGCACCCCGAATGTGAACATGATCACTGAGTGACTGAACCTTTATCCTGCGATGCACCGGCTCTCTAAGCGTCGTGGTAGTTAATATCGGGCAGCTGGTCGAGCTAGGGTCATGTAATCTACCAACCGATTTCAAGAAGCAGAATGTAGGTAGCAAACGGATAGCGGCAGCTTCGCATAGTCTGGTGAGCAATACCATGGAGCTCACATAGTGATGTGAATCGCGGACGAATAGTAATACGAAGAGGAAGATGCCGTAGTTCTCCGTCTCGGTATGTCACCGTACTAGATACGACTTGAGAAGATAGAAAGGGTATCATAGGTCACGAAGGGTACAAAAGTGTATTGGGCAACACGTGAAATAATCGCGAAATACAATCGAGTTAAGTAAGCTCAAGAAAAGGTAGGTTACATGTGGTCCTTCCATCTTAGACAGGTGTAACAAAGATAATGCATTGCACAAAGTTAGTAGTTAACCATTTTAGAGTGCAACTGTACCCAAGCGCGACTTACATGAGCGATAGAATAACGATGACATAAACCAGATGACGGAGATGGAGTAAGCGACTTTACAAGTTAGCAAGGAAATGGTGCGATTAAGCTACTGATTTTGATAAGCTCAGCTGTTAAAGTTCGCGGTGAGAGAACGGGAATTAGAGCTATCCTTCCTTTAACGAAGAAGTACAAGCATAGTGGAAAAGTGATGACTTATCGTTGATGTGCAAGAGATACCATCCCCTATATTAACTATCGGCTATCTATGACGGAAGGTAAGTCAGAGCTAGTACGACCGTTTCTTGTCCGAGATTAGCGAGAATTTATATATATATATATATATATATATATATATATATATATATATATATATATATATATATATATATATATATATATATATATATATATATATATATATATATATATATATATATATATATATATATATATCGTTGGCGGCATCCGGTTTCGGATTTGCCTGTCACTGTGGCAAGCCACAGGACTTCTGCGCCTACAGAGGGACGATGGGTGGCTAGCGCTGCACCACACACAGCTCTATCCACACACCCCATATCCAGTGTAAATCCGAAGGAATAAGACCGGAAAACATGCGGATGGGAGCCACGTTTCATCAACGGAGCCGGCCCACACTCATTCACAGGCAAACACAAGCATGCAGTATTTGGGAATCAAGTGCACACAAGGCGGTGGCTGGACCGTAGTCCGCTCCACACTGACTGCATGGAACCACTCTTCGAGCCTAACACAGCCACAAGGACCGTGCACCCCGTCCTCTCCAGCAACGACCAACTGTCTCCTGGAGCCAGTATGGACGAGGCAGTGGGTAATAGACAGGTAGGCACCTTGTCAACATGCACATCAAGCGCAGCCACACCGGTGATATCAAGCAACAGCCAGTCACTTGAGAGGAAGATAACAAAGAAAATAAATCGAGTAATGCATAAGGAAACGGTGACGTAAACCTTAAATTAATGAGCATATGAAATAAGTTGTTTACAAACGAATCTGATATGTATATATATATATATATATATATGTACGAGGATGACGTTGAACAAAAATGGGAAATTGGGGAAATCACCGTGGACTCTGACGCGGCCTGTCATGTTCAAGTATGAAAAAAGTGAAATGTTCCCATATTTCATGAAAACACCTTTCCGCAAAGTATTCGGAACAGAACGGATAGATCGACTGAGTCAAACGCACTCCAGGACCACCGGTATCGTCGGCTTGCGGAACGTGGGGCGCTGCTCCAGCACGTGCCGCAGAGTGAAGATGTGGTTTATACAGGCCCGTCCAGGGCGGAAACCTGCTTGCTCTTCCTTAATAAGGAATTCCCGTTCCGTAGTGAGGCGACAAACGAGGATTGAGGCCGGTAATCTTGTCTCAACCGGCATTAGACTAATATCCCTGTGGTTCACACATACAGTGCGACTGCCCCTTTTCTACCTTGCCACTATAATGGATTCACTCAAGTTAGCCGGGACGGTCTCTTTCCATACATGTTCGGACAAAGGTCAGCGCTTTGCAGAGGACCTCAGCTCCATTCTCAAATAGTGCAGGTGGGAGGGAAACCGGGCAGCAGCACGGAAACGGTTGGGGACTGCGATTGCGTTTCGGACCTCAGCCTCCGATGGAGCCTCTAAGCTAACCGTCCATGGCTCATCCTGCATCAATTGAGTAAAAAGAAGTCCGGAAACAGAGGCCAACTGAACTGATTTTGAAAGTGTTCCGCCCAGCAAGCCATATGGCGCTCCTAATTGTGAACCGGCGCACCATTAATGTTTCTGATTATCTCAATGACGCCTGGTTTTCTGGGACCAGTGGTGTGAATCAGCTGGAAGAGCTTGCGATAGTTCCTTACTGCTCCCGTCTCCATTTCTTGAACCCGACTGGTCCACCAAGCTTCCTTGTTAGCGCACAGGCTCCGCTTTAGTTCGCGCCTAATAGTCCGTTGGATCACCTTGTGCTCAGAGCCAGCCGGTAGGTTTCTTCTGGATTCCATCAGGTTCACCGACCACTCAGATATCCAGTGACGGGTGCGGTAACGATTGATAGCACCACAAGCAAATGCTCCTGCGTCTTACATTGCGACCGAAATGCTATTCCACTGAAGCTCAATGTCATTAGGACAAGAGAGCAAACGTTCGGTACGCAGTGCATCCTGGTTGGCTTGCCAAACTCAGGACCGAGATGGCTCCTGTTCGCAAAGGAGGGGGCGCTTGGTACGGCTTCCGGTAAAGTTCGTGGAAAATCAACAGCGTAGCAAGGCATGAGTACAATCGACGCAAGTATTCCAAAACGAGCGACAATGCAGGATTGAACCACGCCACCAGTAAGTTATGACAAGCTTATCTATCTGGGTCCATCGCTGGCCAGTTATAGATGGACGCCTAATGGCCCTTCGGCACACACTGTCTAAGGGCGGTGCTACTAAAGAAAAGCCGGAGTTCGGCACACAGTTGCAACAGACGCTCGCCGTTGTCCGTACGGTCGGGGTTAAGTTCATACTTACCACCTAGCTGAATGCTGAATAGCCCAGGCGACATACGTATTCGTATGTTCTGCAACAACAATGATAGTTGAATTGCTAACACTGCGCAGCAGCGTGTCCAGTTCTTGGTAGCTGTCCTTAACAGCATCAGAACTGCAGCCGGTGAAAGAATAAGCGGAAACCACCAAACATTAGCGTATGGTACTACTTCGGGAAGCAACTTAGTTGATGTCATCAAACGGCTGCGCACGGGAATCCAAGCAAGCAACGATGACAGCCTTAGAACTGAGGACGATGCCTACCCTAGCTTGACCAGTGGTTGCCGCATCAGCCTCTCCGGATGCGTGCAACCAATAACGAGAGGACAAGCTAAATGCGGTTAATTCAACAACCCCATTGGGGTCATTGATCCTATTTTCAAACACACAATACACATCAACAACCAGTGTGTGCAACGTGCGTGCGAGTGCAGTCCGTTGACCTATTTGTCCTAGAGTGCGAACGTTGAAGGCGGCCAGGGAAACGGGACAGCGTGGCCTTATAAAGAACTGTTGCCGATGGGCGTCCAGTGGGTGGTGCAGAAAGCTAGCTGCAGATAGTGTGACTGCAGTGGCATTGCGGCTGCTGTCAATTAAGCGAGGAATTATAGGAGGAAGGTTAATAATGGGGATTGGGAGGAGAGTGAGAAAACAGGTAGAAAAGAAAAGAGGCAGCAGTAGTATGTTTTCACTCATCCGCCATGCTGTACGCAGCAAGTAAGGCGACTATTGATAAGCTGCGCGACGGTCGATGTAAGATGTGATTGAAGTTTGAATAAATAGTCATGGTTATGTGTGGGCTGAGATACTGCCAGGGCGCCCAGACATAGACAGGAAACAAGCCTTTGACTCAGAAGCCTGTCCGAAAGGTAGCGGATGTGGCAACGATACTGTTTCAAAGAAATGGACACCATCCCATTTCAACCCCCAAAACCGGGAAGATCAGGAGACTGAGTTTGTCTGACCTCCAACCATTGGGCAAACCTGGTAGGAGTAGCTCTGAAGTGGACCGAGCACCACACTCAGTATAGCTCAATGGGTGGGCGAGGTACGAAAATCGCTAAGAT
The DNA here is from genome assembly GCA_944474145.2 of Dicrocoelium dendriticum. Taxonomy (NCBI): domain Eukaryota; kingdom Metazoa; phylum Platyhelminthes; class Trematoda; order Plagiorchiida; family Dicrocoeliidae; genus Dicrocoelium; species Dicrocoelium dendriticum. Next base: position 135,942,482 of record OX104065.1, on the reverse strand, counting down.
CCAGTCTCGTTGCGACGGCAACAATATGGGAACACATGTTTTCCTTTCTCAGGGTTTGGAAATTGTCTCTGTATTATTTAGCGACATGCTGCCACATTACTATTGTCCATATTTAATCATTTTTCTCTTCCGTTTGATGTTCCCTAAAAACGTGGGAAGACAAAGGGGGGGAAATAAGTAAAGCTGAGCATTCGTAATGCACTATCACGTTGCTAAGTAAGAAAAGACGATTTAAAAACCTTGGAAGATAAAAGGAACGTGGTCAATCAGATAGGTACTTAAATCCTTCCACACCCATATTTCCAGACCCATCAACAATATGAACAACACAATGCAACTAATGTGACATGACACAAAACGGACAGAATATTAAAAAAGGACAGACTACAAAAACTAAAAAGACAAGTAATATAATGCCGGATATCATACTATGCATTGGATATAAGACCGTCGCCAGATATGGCAGCTAAAGGGGAAGAGGATGGCATATATATATATATATATATATATATATATATATATATATATATATTGCCCATGCTGAGGCTGATGTCGCATCCATGATGCTTCCTCACCGCAGTTGGGCTAAACCAACTTACAGTTAAACTATGTCTTTTTAAGGTGGATAAAATTCATTACATTTTATTTGGTTTACTCTGCGTACTTGATAATCCTCTCTCAACTTACCCACGTCGCTCATGCAAATTGTGGTAGCCTTGCGTAACTTTATCGCGCTTGGAATGTTTTAACTAACTTTCGGACATTTTGCACTTATCGCGTATTCACATTTAACCACCTTTTTCCATATGCTCATTTAGCGAGTATTTATGTCGTCATATGCGTTTACTTTATTCGATAACGGCATTTCGAATGATTGACTGTTGTTTGACATCCCAGGTGTGGCTGCGCTTGATGTGCATGTTGACAAGGTACCTACCTGTCTACTACCCACTACCTCGTCCATCTGGCTCCAGGAGACAATTGGTCGTTGCTAGAGGGGACGGGGTGCACGGTCCTTGTGGTCGTGCTAGGCTCGAAGAGTGGTTCCATGCACTCAGTGTGGAGCGGACTACGGTCCAGCCACCGCCTTGTGTGTGTGCGTCTCACAGCCGTACCGTAGCATTATAGACTCGTCCCTCGAGAGTGACGCTGAGATCATGACGAAGTCACGGGTGACGAAGGTTAGCAAAAGCGACTCTAGCCTTGAAGACACGCAGAGAGATCTCGTCTGTTAAACCGCCAATACCAAGACAACTCCCAAGATAAATGAATTTATCGATCACTTCCAACGGATGCCCAGAAAGGGTGAGAGAAGGACATGCGCTTGACTAGTCCTGTAATAGAACCTTACATTTGGAAGGGGCAAAGCTCAACCCAAGTTGGGCAGCGGACATCTCCAGTCTGAACAGCAAATGCTGGGCGGCTTGGGAGGACTCGCAAATCACAGCGATATCATCGGTGTACTCTAAGTCCGAACGCGGTCACTAGGGAGTAGTTCAACACCACAGGACAGAGTTATCCAGGGCAGTATCTAGGATCTCGTCCATGGCGAAGTTGAAAAAGAATGGAGAGGCTAAGCAACCCTGTGTAACACGGCTAGTGATATTGAAAGGGGGGGGGCAAAATGTCTCCGTATGTTCGCACGCGGCCCGAAGTGTGATGATAAATAGCACGGAGAATGCTGATGTACTTCTCAGGTACTCCCCTCTTCAGTAAGCAGTCCAAATGAGCCACTCTGTCAACGGGGTCAAAAGCGGCTCGAATATCCAAGAATTTGACTACAGTTGCTCGACGGAACGTATGGCGATATTCAAGTATCTGGCGGATCGTAACGATGTGATCGATGCAACCGCAACCCGGGCGAAATCCAGCTTGTTCACGTAGGTGCTGTTCCCGTACGCAACTGAGCCTCCGTAAGAGTAGGACAGCGAGCAGTTTGGATGCGACACAAATGAGACTGATGCCACGATGGTTGGAGCAAATGGACCGGTCTCTTTTTTTGTAAACAGGTAAAACATCCACTGTGTTCCAGTCGGATGGAATGGTTTCAGTAGTCCCGGCCTGATGGAATAGTGATATCAATTCATGAGTGGGAGCAGGACTCCATATTTGAACTGGGCAGGAGGACGTTCATCTGGGCCAGGTGACGTGTGGCGCTTTAGTAGGCGAAGCTCATTGGAAACGTCAGCCTCTGTCGGTGGAGAAACATCCACGCACCAGGGAGCACTGTGAACCCCCGGAGGGTAAACTCGGTTGCGCTGCTGGCCAGTTGAATTGATCTTCAAAGTGCTCTGCCCATCGTACCAGACGACGGTGACGACTGTGAATTAGTTCAACATCATTTTCACGCAAAACCTCACTCACTGTTGGTCTTCTACCTCCCGTGGAGCGAATAAGTTGTAAGTTTGCGGGATTTTTCTGATGAGGCTGCCCGCTTCATCTTGACGATGCGCTGTGTTCCCCAAACCTCGCGATCCTTCCTGAGGAGCTGTCTGAGCTCAGCACTTGTGGGTCTGCGTAGTGCATTGTACTCAATTTCGGCGGATATTGTTCGACAATTTTCCATTAATTGGAGAGACTGTGCGGAGATTCAATGATTAATAGCTCGTCTAGTGAAGCCACAGACCAGGGTAGCGGGCTTTTGTAAAGCACTCTGGATCGGTACCCAATGTGTCTCAACATCGGATGATAGAGAACGTAGGTTTGAGGCTAATGTGTTCTGAAATGCGCCGAGAACATTTGGAGCGGAGATCTTGCCTGTGTCAAACCGTTTCCAGCGAAGCTGTTGGGTGCCTCCAAAGCGCAGATGGAACTTAGCACCCACGAGCGCATGGTCCGAAGTCAGGTAAGTGTTCCATATTGGCTTGCAGTCCGTTATGCAGCCTCGCCAACAGTAACTAACAGCGATGTGGTCAATTTGCGTCCAAGACTGATCAGGCGCCGGAGGTCGCCAGGTGGCTCGTTGGCGCCAGGAACGTCGGAAATTGGTGCTGAAGGAAACAAGCCATGGTAGGCGCATAGTTGAAGCAGTCGATCATCGTTGTCCGTCCTGCGAGTATCGTAGCTGTGTTGACCCCCAAGTTCGCGCTCATGAACCTCTAGTCTACGGACCTGTGCACTTAGGTCAAAGGCGAGTATCACGATGTCCGTGTGGCGTTTCTTGCGGAGGAGGTCGGTGAGTTGGCGGTAGAACTCGTCTTTAGCTTCGTCCGGGCTGCAGTCAGTTGGAGCCTACGCCGCCACAATGAATAAGCAGCGCCTACTGATCCCGTGGCTGGAAGATCGAACCGAGATTATCAAGCGGACTGCACAAAGGCGACTGTTGACCGGGAACCAGTCAATGAGCGCTGCCTCAACACGCGCGCTTAACTCAACCCCTACGCCGGCACAACCAGAGGCCGCCGCTGTCGCATCTCCAGATAAACTCAAGGTGAATGTGCAAGTGGAACTTTGGGAGGGTGAGAGCAATCACAGCCTTGTGCTGGAGTCTTGTAAACGTGTTTCGGTTAGGCAGTAAACATCGATTGAGAGGATTTCCAAGGTTCGCGCAAGAAGAGCTTGTGAACCAATCTGCATGAGCAACCGAACTTTGAACGTAGCTAGCTTGAAGAGCGAGCGGGGTGCAATAAAAGCCTTGCTGTTGGTATTGGAATGTGTGCGATCGATTTTCAGCGGTTCATTTATTAGACACAAAGTAACGTTTTTATTTGCAATTCACTTTTGGATACTCGAAATTGAAGGGGGGTTGCCAAGAACAGGAGGGTTGAATAAACGTGGAACGAAGAACGTGGTTTGCGGTGCGGTAGAGTGAGGTATAGCATGTCCGGCCGCCAGCACCCCGACCAAAGAGTGAGAGTTCAGAGAGCGAGAGACGTGAGCAGAGTAGGAAACCCATCATTTCATGTGGTGTGCGGGCATACAGCTTCCAGGTTGCCCAGGCCGAGAAAGCGGTTGACTTAGGGGGCCCCACCGGAGCCTTTGGTCATAGGGACCTGACCCGCAAGGCAGCGGGACGAATTCAAGGAGTCGCGCCCATTGGAAGCCGGTGATGGATTTCTCGGTTCATACGCCTTCGTTTAACTGGTTGTCAAACATGGGTCCAATACTCTCAGTAATTCAGCGTCAATCTGAATGATTACAATGCTCCAGCGAAGTGAAGCAAGGGGCAGTGACTTTATTTAGTGGCGAGTCACGTCCGCCACGTAGCAGTGTTGTTAAGCGAACATATGTGGCTTTTTATAGAGAGAACGCTTGCCAGGCGAAAACCCACCAAGTCCTGGAACACTGCCACCAAATCTTTCGTTAGAACGGGATGATTCCGATCCACCCAGCTGGCAGCACGAGGAGGTAGTTCGGCAAGCCATTCGGAAAAGAATGGATGAAGAAACACAACACAAACGCCACTCAGGTCGGCTCTGCGCCATGCCAATGTGTTTTCAGCCAAACGCGTTTAAGGTCCTTCAGACCGCAGCCTGGCAGTCGGTATACACCAACCGACGCCAACTTCGAAGTGAGGGTTTCATTCTCCCTCGCTTAGCCACCCCTCTTCCTCTTCCAGCTAAACTCCGGTCGCGCAAACGGTGCACGTTGCGGGAGTAGGTGTGCTGGCATGCACAACACGTGACCCAACCATCGGAGCCTGGTGCGTGATATAACGGTGCTGAGTGGTTCATTCGCTCTCCCTGCACCAAATACACGACGCCGAACACGCTCATTACTCACCCAGTGCTCCCACCAAACATGAACTAAGCTACGAAGGCAGCGATGATCGAATGTAACGAGCCGCTTTAGGTTTGTGGAGCTGACAGGTCAGGTTTTACAGCCGTATAAGAGTTGAACGGACGGCTGCATCGCAAGCTCAGCCTTCCAGGGCGGGAGTGATGTTGAACCGGCGACACAAGTGTCAGTGCTTAGCAAAAGCGCATAGATCATTTGAAACACTGTTCGTGACCTAATCTCTTACGTAGGCGCTAATATAGCTGCCTAGACACTTGAGTTTCTGAATCAGGTTAAACTGATCAGTATCAAGAGTCAGGGTAAGGGTGGTTCTTTGTTCATTTTGGAGGAGGATTTTGCATATTTATATCCACAGACAATGTGTCATGTAACTGTAACATCTAGACTCAACGCGTCATGCGTTTTGGGCATGTTGGCCCGCGCGCATAAGGTGTCCATCGCACACAATCACTTGCACGTACAAGCGCCTACAATTTCAGTGCAGGGACACAGACAACCGACCGTGATAGAATGCGAACAAATAGCAGCTTTTTACGCTGACAGACTCCGTTAAAGGGGTACAGGGAGGCCTACTCCAAACTGTTGCCTTACATGGACCCAACTTTCTCCCACCACGCAATTGGTGGCCTAATGCGTCACAATTCTCATTCTTGTCATACAATCCGTCATTGCCATGGTGAAAATTGCTCTCGGGCATATGCGGCCGAGACCTCTTTGCTCCATGCGTGCCAACATTTGGCCCTATACTTACACCCGAAATCCTATTAGCTGACGGCGCCTGACTGATGAGGCAGCTACGCGACGGTGTGCGCGGTAGCTACAGCCGACGCATGGACGGATGAACTTGTAGGAGTAACAGAGGAATTGGAAATGTCTGCGGTCTAACTTGATTGCGCCATGGACTATATTGCCTGGGAAATTGTAGCGTATCCAACCAAACGTGTTCATTGTCCTTCGGACCCCAGCCCGGCAGACACCAAGTAATGCCAAGTTCAAAGTGAGGGGCTTCATTCCCCCCCTCCCTTGGCCTCCCCTCCTCTTGTTCCATCCACACTCCCGGCGCACAAACAACGCATGTCGCGGGAATCGGTGGGTTGGAATGCGCAACACGTGGCCCATCCATCGGAGACTGGTGTGTGATGCAATGGAGCTGAGTGGTTCACTCGTTTTCACTGCAGCAAATAAACGACGCCGAAGACGATTATCGTTCACGCGGTGTTCCCACCAGACATGAGCTAAGTTGCGAAGGCAGCGATGGTCGAATGTAACAAGCCACTTTGGGATAGTCTTCAGGCACACTTTTCAAAGTCAAATATAGCAACAAGTGGGGGCAAGTTTGTCGAACGTTAACCATTGTGGCGGATTGCAGGTAGGTGCGAGAAATAGTATATGGTCTGTTTGAATAGCACGCAAAGAAACGGCTGTACACTAGATGAAGCCTACTGAACTATGGTTAACGATAGCTGAAAGAATGCTTGATGGCTCAAGTACGCCTGAAAAACCAAAGGATGGATTGCTTGCAAGTATGCTAATCGGGCACACGAGCCCATCGAACGTAGCGACGGTTGAGTTTGCACCAGGGTGTTCTTCTCCAAGTAGATGGCAGTTTGACACCGGCGGAGATAAAGCCAGTTATCCAAACCTGTTGGCGCGTGCATGCGTACAGATAACGTATATGGAAAAAAGCGTTCCAGCGGCTCAGATGAGTCATATAAAGAGTAACATAGACAGGGCAATGAATGCGGATCCTGATTCCGAGTAGCTCGGAGGCTTGAAAGATATCCAGGCATTCAATTGACAAGCCATTCCAATTAGTTTAGTCCAAACAAGGTAGCTGCTCCAACAAAAGAATAAAAAGGGTGTCAGCTACACTGCGAGGTGGCTGGGATACTGCCATAGAGCCGGAAACCCCCATTCAAGGACAGGGACTAAGAAGCAGTGGCACAGAGACCTGATCCAAGGTGAGTGTCCGAAGCACGAAGTGGATAAGAAGATGACACTGGAGATTAGAGGTATGGGAAAGCATATATTGATCAACTGCACGCATGAATACTAGTTAAAACAATAAGGTGTGAAACTCACCTGGCTCAACCACCGTTTCTTTGTAGGCCGTAGTGTGGAGTGCATCGACGCCGTTGTGCGTGAAGAAGTTGGAGTTGCTACAGAGGCGGTGACATTGGTGGTGCAATCCAGGTCGACCGAAAACGACGGTGGCGTGTCCTCCTGAGAGTTGTGGACCGGTGTCAGCGCAGACATTTCTACAGAGCGACTTCTGCTGAATTTGGCCATTGGGTCCATTTCGCGGGGGCGATAAACGATTAGCTCGCAATCGGCCGCTGCGTCGGCTGAATTTGGGGAATGATTAGGGTTGCAATTTTCACCCGACTTGAATCCTACTAATGAGGATGCAGCGACGCTAACCTGTGCCGTATCAGATGTGACGCTTGTGGCGCCAGGTTCGGTATGTGATGAAGGTGCCGCAGGTGCACGACGACGTTTGCTACGAGTCACAACAGTTGGAGATGAATGCAGCCTGGAAGTGTCGACACCCTGTTTGGTAACGCGGGGCGAATCACCTGAGTTACAGTATCCGGAATCCATGTGTCCGTCGTCGAATGAAACGTCCTTGAGAGCAGTAGCAGTCGCATCGGGAGAACCAACACATGTGGGAGATCGATGGTCAGTGGTAGCTGAACCACTTTCCGTCAAAGTACCAGTCGCCAATTGTTGGTTAGCCGAGCGCACCTCTAGTTCTGCGATGCGCCGCAACTGTGATTTGAGCCACCGCTCTTCTCTGGTATCGTGATGGTCACTGCCAACGCTATCACTGAGTCCGTCAGACAGCAGGGCGGCTTGCGAACGGCGGCGATTACATTTCGCGGCGGAAGGCTGATGAAGAGTTGCGCTCTTACGGGAACAATTAGACGGCCGTTTTGGAGTAGATCGCACTCGTTGTGTCGTTGTAGGTGAGGTATGTCCGACGGAATCTGGAGTATTCTCAAATTTGAAATTCAAATGCGAGTCATCAACGTGACTCTCAGCAAGAGTAGTACCATCAGCGGAAGAAATCACTTCTGCCGGATGCATTGTGACAGAATCCGTATCCGACTTCACGTCGGCACCGTCGAAATGGTTGGAGTCCTTGTGGTGAGTCCCATTGACGTTGGCGTCCGAAGTTGCCTCACCTGAGAACATGCTGGTGGGACCAACATCTTCGACATTAGGCGCCGAGATTGAAAGCGAAGCGTCATTCGAATGTGCCCCTTCCACCGGGTTTGATTCATATATTTGCTTGGAGGAAGCCGAAGAATTTGGAGAAACGACGCCACATTCAGACAAGGATTGGCGTTGCTTTTGTTGCCGTTTTTTCTCCATTCGTTCGATACGACGAAGTACCTCTGCCATCCACAAATCCTCACGCGATTTCTGTAAAAAAATGAAGGAGGAATCATAACAACTGTTAAGAATAGAAAGGCAATTCAGAGAAAAAGGAAGACAACGTTGCATTTGGAGGTAGCGAGAAGAGAATAGCATGAGAATAGTATGAATTTCACCAATCCATTGAGCGTGGTAGACTGATATCGCACAAGAGGACTAAGAACAAAAGGCATGACTGTTTCGAAGTCACCAGATACCGCCAATGCAACATCTCAGCAGACATACGCAACAGGAGCAAAGGAAGTAACGGATGCTTCGCAGGACGGCCCGTACTGGAATGCGCTCTGTGAACGAACCAGGTGATAGGTAGTCTGCGTATCCGCCCGACTACCCCAGCGTCAGCAATAATTGACGTGGTGGCGTCGATCGAGTACGCGTTACCTTGCTGACATTTAGATCGTACACATCTAAAGCTAAAAAGTCGCGCGGAACTAAGTGGTAAGAATCAGCACACATCAGCTATTTAGTTGAAATTTAGAGGCGGCGAGGATACACGCCATAGGCACGATGACAGTAGTGATATCACAATACTAATCAATGTGTTCCAGCGTTATGTCGCTTAAGTCTCGACAGTCAAGCTATGTGGAAAAGCGCGACCGTGCGTTAACAGAAACCAGTTCGTTCAGTTCGACGGAACAAAGCAAGACTCCAAGTGCAATTGAATATAGTTAAAATGACGACTCATCACTATTCATACATTGTAAATGCTGACCAGAGAGCAACACATCTGTTACACCGCAACTCAAAGTAAAAAATTACTAATGAGTAGTGGGATTTTTGGGATAATTCAGAGGTCCACTTTCAGTCAGCAGGCCTTGGCAAGTATGGAAAAACACTAGCTGCTGGCATCAAGAAGTCATGGGGTCGGAACTCGGCAGGGATCCGATGAAAGGCGCACCACTGACCAGACCCAGAAGGTTGAAGCAGTGCTGTCTGTTACTTTCGAGTACTTATCAAAGCCTGTTGGCTAAGAGTAGGCCGTGACCAATTACCTCTGAAAGTAGAAAATGGTGGAAAATGAGAAAGGAAAAAACAACAAAAGCAAAATAAAACGCAAAGGCATATTGTGCGTCGACACTACGATCGAGGCGACGGTGACTAGTGATATCCATTTATTGATTCCAACGGGAATATTAAACAATCTTCACATAGAGTAATACTATTAGTTATAAAAATATAATGAAAAAAGTTTATGCTAGAAAAGTTAGAGGCGATTGCAACAAAAGAGTCCAAGTCAGGAAGCACCCCAAAATTCTAAGAAAAACTCTACCTAAGCTGGTGGTTGCATAGAAAGTGAAAAAGTTACTTGGCATAAACGATCGAGTAGTTTCAACTCTCCTAGTAGGAATAGACGGAACGCTTCTTACCGATAATACAGCGCGCGCGCGCGCGCACAGTAGCCGATTGAATTCGGATCGTCACGGCTTACGAGATCTAGTCCCCAGACGTGTGTACATGCGAGTTGAAACTGGAGACGGACCGCAAAACCACGCACGACCGTATTCGAGAGAAAGATTGGTCGGTAGCAAGAGCGCGTTTCCTGACCCAACCAAAAGCGGACATCTTCAAACTCAAAACTCATAAACAGCAGCGTAAGGCATAAACTGTAGGGAAGGTGGCAAACAGTACAGCATTTGAGTTGACACACAGTGGCAGTGTCCTTAAGAGAACAAGGCTGTGTTCATTGCGGTTTGGGACAATATATACAGCAGCCTAAGTTCGCGTTGACACGTAACAGCGGATTCAATGAGGAGTGCTCAGCTGTGACCTGAACAGTTTGCTTGAATTGACGCAAAAACAGTATTACTGAGCCTGGTAAAAAGGCCAGCTCAGGTAAGTTCGAGAAACTGTGCGGGTACCACAACATGACTATGCAGTGCGCACATTCGCTGTGAAAAGAATGCAAAACTAACCTTTCTCTCATCCTCTTGCTTCTGAGGTGGAGGTTTGCGAGTGGGAGAGGCGTGAGATTCTTTGTCGGAACGTGGTTTACTACGTTCCACATTCGTGGAAAACTGAATAGATGAGGCAAGAACGATGTGAATGAGAAGAGTGTAAAAGATGGGACGAAGTTAAATAGCCAGAAAACTATGAAGACTTGGTTAACTGACGAAAAAATCGACCTACCGATGATTTGCTGGATTTGCTTGATGTTAGGTGATCCGGTGTATCGGATGACGGCTGCGTTTTTACAGAAAGCTCATTTCCATCCAATGAGTTGGATTGTTTGAAGCAGCCAGTGAGATTAGCATCATTCATCTTTCGGTCGGGAGAAGCACGTGATCCCGAGAAGGGACTGGATAATCCTGTGTCTGAGGTAAAATCGCCAACATCGCCGGGATCGGTGGTAGTAGTCGAGAAACGGCGGTTACGCTGGCCTGCACTCCGCGAATATTGACCAGATGGAGGCTGTGCAACTGGAGCGGCATCCTCACCGGAAGAACCAACCATATCATTCTGAGTTCTCATCAGATCATCTAAATCGTGAGAACAAGCATCAGTTTCTTCAGATGCCTTTGAGCTAGCCACCGAGCTTCGTCGAACACGGGCTTGGTGCAAACCTGAGGTGGGTAGGACCGAGTTCAACTGATTACTTTTTCCAGGAGGACGGCCGCGACGCGTGGGCGCCTTATTCTTGATTGGAGCTTTTGATCGGCCACCACACAATGTGGCCTTATGGCCATTGGCGATGGTGCGGGCTGAGTCAAAATGACGGATCGGTTTGAGCAGATTGTTGTTGTCCTTAGTGTCCGAACCATTGAGTCGTGAAAGACGTTTGAAAGTCCGATGTGGGCGAATCCTGGGACAAAGAGCAGAAAGCAAAAAGGTACTGAACAAGTGTATCCAACTGGGCTGCGAAAGACAACGATAATCTATTTCTGCGTGGAAAGCCAATAAGATGCAACAGTACAGTGAAAGACTTGGGTCTTCATTATTCTGGCTCACTAAACTTTAGGCAGCACATGATAACCGTAGTTACTAATGCTCGCCGAAGCACTTGACTACTTTCAAAACAACCACAATGCACGTTCCCAAATCCCCCCTGTAAAAGCCCCACCACTGTTAGACTATTCTACACTGACCCACAGCAATGCTAGAAATGGGGATCACCAGTAACTGGAGAAAATGCAGAGATGGTTCACTTATCGTCTACTGGACCGGACTCCCAAAGCTATCACACACAGCGCTTCCAAGCGTTACAACTAGACCCGGTGTGATTCAGGCGGATGAGACTTTATATATATATATATATATATATATATATATATATATATATATATATATATATATATGGTTGGCGGCATCCGGTTTCGGATTTGCCTGTCACTGTGGCAAGCCACAGGACGCCTGCGCCTACAGAGGGACCATGGGTGGCTTGCGCTGCACCACCCACAGCTCCAACCACACACCCCATATCCAGTGTAAACCCGAAGGAATAAGACCGGGAGGCATGTGGATGGGAACCACGTTTCATCAACGGAGCCGGCCCACACTCCTTCACAGGCAAACACAAGCACACTGTATTTGGGGAATCAAGCGCACACACACAAGGCGGTGGCTGGACCGTAGTCCGCTCCACACTGAGTATATATATATATATATATATATATATATATATATATATATATATAACTTTGAGTAGAAGGATTTTAGCGAGTATTTTTGTTCGTCGCAGTCAGCTGACAATTCGGATAAGTCAACTACCTATCCGGAAAAGCATCAGACGGCCGTTTCGCCCTATTGGGGATCGTCAGTGGTGCGCACCCTTTGGTCCTCTAGTGAGGATCGAACCCATGACTGCTAGTGGCTTGTGCCAACTAGCCCGCTGCTCATACAACTGAGCCATGGAGGATGGTAGCCGACCACCACGAATTGTTAGTTAACTGCGATATAGCCCGACCCATCCCCCACTGTCACGCAGGCACCTGCCATGCAGATAACAGCGGTTGGGCTTCCGGCGTCAGGGCTTCCCGTTTATGGCAGCTGTGAATCGACATAGCATGTTGTGGAATCCGTAAGGGCGAATTTATATTACTTATGAGTAGAAGGATTTTAGCGAGTATTTTTGTTCGTCGCAGGCAGCTGACAATTCGGATAAGTCAACTACCTATCCGGAAAAGCACCAGACGGCCGTTTCGCCGTATTGGGGCTCGTCAGCGGTGCGCACCCTTCGGTCCTCTAGTGAGGATCGAACCCATGACTGCTAGTGGCTTGTGCCAACTAGCCCGCTGCTCATGCAACTGAGCCATAGAGGACGGTAGCCGACCACCACGAATTGTTAGCTAAATACGATATAGCCCGACCCATCCTCCACTGCCATGCAGGCACCTGCGATGCAGATGACAGCGGTTGGCCTTCCGGCGTCAGGACTTCCCGGTTGCGGCAGCTATGAATCGACATAGCATGTTGTGGAATCCGTAAGGGCGAATTTGTATTACTTATGAGTGGAAGGATTTTGTTGAGTATTTTTGTTCGTCGCAATCAGCCGACAATTCAGATAAGTTAAATAGCTATCCGGAAAAGCACCAGACGGCCGTTTCGCCCTATTGGGGCTCGTCAGTGGTGCGCATCCTTCGGTCCTCTAGTGAGGATCGAACCCATGACTGCTAGTGGCTTGTGCCAACTAGCCCGCTGCTCATGCAACTGAGCCATGGAGGACGGTAGCCGACCACCACGAATGGTTAGTTAACTGCGATATAGCCCGACCCACTGTATAGTGGCACATCGCGACTTGAGCTACCACGGCGGTAAAAGTGGGAGAAAGGCGAGGAAGAAACTTGAACAGATAACAGTCCCAGGGAAAGGTAGAAGAAAAATAATTGTAGTTGTCAGATGAAAAAATAAATGGCAAGAAGCATGAGAATAGTGGCAGCTGTAGCACCGTTAAGTATTTTCCGACAACAACATATCGTGCTGCAGCTACTATGCACTCCAGTAAAGACAAATGGTCAAACTAGGCGATGGTCTTGATGGCAACTGCCGTAAGAGACACATCGCTAATTACAGTCAAAATGGCTGGTTCGATGACGGAGCAAACGGCTTTGATGAAGGTCAGTAGCTACGCCACGGGTGCTCCCAAAAGAATGGAAACAGTTCAAGTATTCAGTGGTTAGCTTCGGACCAGTTGCCCGCCATCGCTGCCCTCCTAGGTATGCGTGCTGCATCCTACTCGGTTGACCGGCCTGCGCTATGATGTTGCCTGCTACGAAAGGGGATTCCAGAAACGTATACTGAGATCCTAAGTGTACTGTACCACTATGGGTGCGGCAGAGCGAGGATTTATAGCAAACTTTCTTTGTCCTTCGGTGTCAATGGCGGTGTACAACAGGGACGTTCCATATTCTTTGTCCACTTTCGATTTTGCAATTGAAGACAACCTGTTATGAGCTCTGGAGTCTTTATTAGGTAAGCGGGCCGCCGACTTAGACTACGCTGATGATATCGCCTCACTAGGTGACGACCTGTAGAGTATACAAACCATTCTGAACCGTTCGACGGTCAAGACATCTAAGTACGGTATGTGCATCGCTCCCTCGAAGTGCAGTGTTCCTCCAAGACACAGCTTGAACAGGTGGATGGCCTTGTTTACTTGTGGAGTTGCGCGTCTGCTAACGGCACTATTTGATATGAAATTCCTCTCCGCATCGCCAAAGCTCGGAAAGCATTTGTAAACCCGAGACACTTGTGACACCTTCAAGATTTCTATCTTACTGTAAGGGGACGGGTTTACAATGCTCCCGTTCAGGCGGTTGCTATATGGAAGCGAGTCGGCGGCAGTTCGCGCAGACTTTCGGCCATCGACAATGGGTGCCTGGAGAGGATTGTTCATGTATGTTACTACCGACAGCGTATCTGCAGCGAGGATGTTAGACGTCGGGTCAGCTTAGGTCAACCGGAGTTCTACTGCAAATATAGCCATGAAAATGGGCTTGAACGAGATCTAAGAGTTGTACTCGCTAACGGTTACTGACTGCGAATAAAGCCACACGCTCAATTCCTTCGTGCCTCTTCAGAATGCCATAAGCCCGCATAGATTAGCTTTCCAGTGAAGGAAAGAATGCGTACAGGATGTATTGTGATATGCGGAAACTGGTCTAGTGTGACGCCAAAGGATCCGTTAACAGTTCCCAGTTGGTGGAATCCGGCTTTGCTAACCGAGTGGCTCAAGCAGGCGAAGAGGAGGATTCATAAGCACAAGTGCATAGAAACGACCACTCCTACGTCTTCAGTGAGAAACAGGTTCTGCATCAATATGTATGTCACTGAATGAACAACATAACCCATTTTAAATCGTGTTGAAACGAATTCCATGTAAACCGCCCTACTAACGCTACTCAGATGAAATAAGCATGCTAGAACAAGGCAAAATGGTAGACTCATGTGAGGGGCCCACTATCGGCATGGTGTCATCACGCGGGTAAACCGATCGGATGGCGTAAAGATTGGGAGAATACGTAAACATTACCAGAACGCTGTACGCGCTTAGTTCAGGCAGGGTGAGAGTTTATGGCACACAGTCGCAGCCTTTCAATATCTCCAGCGGTGTGAGACAAGACTACCCGCTGTCACCTTTCCACTTTAACTTCGCCATTGTTAAAGTCATGGAAACAGCGTGCGCAAGACACGACATACAAGGTGTAGAGCTGCTTCCTAGTAAACAACTTCTTGACTTAAAATATGCTGACGACATTGTCCCAAACTGTGGCAGTTCCCAAACTTGCCAAGCAACACTGGATCGATTAGCACTGGCTGTCAATCATTTTGGGCTATGCTTTGCTCCATCGAAATGCAAAGTCCTTCTCCAAGATTGACAAGGACCCAACCCTGCGCTGACCCTTGGTGGGGATCAGCTAGAATTCGTTCAAGAATTCAAGTACCCGGACAGCTAGATTACACCCCTAAGATCGGGATGAGGCTACGAACCTATAGCAAAAGTTTGAAATGCTTTTGTCAATTTCCGCCACCCGTGTCGCCGGAGTGACATCACCCTTGTTAGATAGGGCAGAGTTTAAAATGCAGCCGTTCGTTCAATTCTCCTGAACAGCTGCGAAATCTGATCCATCAAGTCCACAGACTGTTGCTACTTTCGCAGCTGGTGGAAACCCACGTGAGCTACGAGCGTGCTCGGCGCCTTGCTTGGTTGGATACACTTGCTACTATGGCGGAGCGCCAACCCTAATGGGTTTATGTTGTGTTTCTTTGTCCACCTGCTTTAGGTTCGATTGATCCTCCAATTACGATCTAATACCAAATGCATAATATAATATTTAACATTACATTGATGGTTTTTTGAAGGTTTTCTGTAGTCTGTAATTTGTAGATTTTTTATCGTCCCTGTATTGAGGTACATTAGCTGAGGAGTGCGCCTCCCACCCTCAGAGCGAAGGAATAGTGATGATGATGTGGCAACATGCGTAGCCACTTGAATGCGATCCTCCAATAAGATGAGTCTGCAGAAGTAACCGTTTATATTGATTAATAATACCAAGATCAGCTAGTGACGAAGGACAGAAGAAAACAGCAGCTGGAAAACAGGATACCGCAACGAAAGTGAAAAGATCATAATTCTGCTTCGGTCGTACAACCTAAGGAACACAAAGTGGTAACTCACTTCAGAGAACGAGCGCCCTCCACATCCAGACGACAATCCATCCAACCGGGTGATTCAAGATGGTCCATTCGATCGCAATCATCAGCAAGTATGTCCGAATAGTTGTCTTGTATCGCAGTCCCAAATCCACGAGGACGTGACCCGGGTCCAGATCCACGGGGAGTCAATGGAAGGTTGCGGGAATAGAGAAGCGAAGCTGCGGGACTTCGGGAGTCGCCTCCGTCCATGGCGCTGGCTTGACGAAACCAACGGGCAATCGGGCATGCTTTGCGTGCACACGCGCATTTGACCAAGTACCGACAAGTGGTGTAGTCGAAATCAAACGGCAACGTCAGTTCCGTCGAACGAGAGATGGGGCGTGTGGCGAAAATTACTAGACGAATCCGTGGAGTGGGACCAGACTGTGGATTGTGATAAACCGTTACAAAATGTCGAACCTAAAACAGAACGAGATCCACATAGGAAATGAGAACCTAAGCGCAAACAATAAAGTTTGTGAGTAAGTGTGTAATGAAACTTGAACGATATAAGTGTTTGATGTCGAAGAGAGGGATGTAGTGTATGTCGACGACAGAAGCTACGCATGAGATATCAATAAAAAGCACGACTATGGAAAGACATTGTGATTCTTATAAACCGCAAGGTAAGTAAGATATCACGAACTCATGATATCCTGATCTACCATCGTCATCATCAATGGTAATTTGAAAAGATGCTTCGCTGTCTTAAAACCCTTATCACTTAGAGAACGAGGAATAATAAAGAGGAAGTGGGGGCCTAGTGCGAACTGGAAATACTTTAAGCAAGCCAACAATTTGTCAACACATGATCACAGTCGGATATTTTGTGGGGAAAAAGCAGTATCCGTGAGACAGCTCCGTTGCGGCTTTCACTACGGATGACAACTCAGTAGCGGAAACCTTAGGCAGGCAGACTGGCTAGGAGACGACAAGGTACGCACCAGTGCTGCCGGCTGCGAACCATACACTGCAGCGACAATGGTGGGGGGGGGGGAGGCACAGAGTGCGAGACAAGCCACCTTCACGGTCAGGTCAACGATTGTTCGTATGAGTTTTACGCAACGTAACAAGGAGCAAACAAGGTTAAGAACGTTTTGATAAGCGGTGAGCGGGTGTACATAGCACCAAGGTGACGCAATCGAAGGTAGCCCTGTACCTTGCTCGAACGGAGTGAACAGAGTGTCTTCTCCCCCCTCCCATATCCACCTACGCTCATTATAGATGAGGACACGCTGGTGCTAATGTTCGACATCAGCGATGATAAGTAAGTTAGTACAAGCGGTGACAGATTATACAGTGCGTGAGATTTGGCGTCTAGCGAGTAGTTTTTACCGCAAAGAAGAACGACAAGTATTGTGGTCTGAAACACATGACCAACGAGGCTCTGAGAAAAATACCATTCGAAACGCACTGATAAACCCGCACAACCCCAGCTTGGGAAGAGGTGGGCTAATCACAGCAGCCACACACACACACACAGACCAAGATGACGGAGTTGCTCAACAAAGTCCAATTGATCAACCCTTAGAGGATATATACGCGGCTGATGATTCCGCAGAATCCCAGTGTTTTTGAGGATGCAAAGCGAAGACTAAAGGGTAGGATCATTCCAGACAAATTATCGGAGACTAAGTTTGCTGGTTGTGATAGACAAACAGTTAGGGGTCTGCAAACTTCAAAGCAATTAGTTACTTTGAGCAGATGGTTAAGGTCATGTCGTGAGATTCCGACGGAAAACCCACTAAGATTGGGGCTATCAGTAAGTCGAGAAATAGGTCAAGAAAGATAATACTGACGAACTTCGCTAGCTGTCGGAAGTTCATCCGACAAACCGTCAAAATTCTCGACACACAGTGCACGTAGAACGCTCAATTAGTTCATGGGAACGCCGTGTAAAAGAGTAGGCACCCCTTTGCTAGCAGACCGGAAAGCCTTCAGCGGACAGAGGGATCAGCAGAGTTAGTGAGATCAGTTTTGATCCTGATTCAGGTATAATATTCGGTGCCTGGTTCAGGTGCCGTGAAGATGTTTTCAGGACAGAGTTGTCAAGTCTCGATGATGCATCAAAAGTTCGTTTGCTGTTACGAAAATTAGGAACGGTCGAGTATGACAGATATCTCAACTACATTTTGCCAAAGAACGCACATGATTTCAGCTTTGATGACACAGCTGCTCGGCTCACAGAAATCTTTGGAGACCAGTCGTCGTTATTCAATAATCGGTAACATTGTTTGAAGATTTGCAAGAGAGGCAGTGAAAGCCTTATTGCTCATGCAGCCATAGTGAAGCGTGAATGTTAGAAATTTAAACTAAAGTCGCTTACCGAAGGTCAATTCCAGTGGCTGATATCAGTATGCAGTCCCCCAAGGATGCTGGAACGCGATCCAGATGTCACATTACAGAACGTCGTTTCTGAAGCCTAAAGGATCATGAATGTAAAGCACGACGCAGCTGTGATGGAGGATTCAAAGTTGCATACTGGTGATATCACCGTCTAGCAAGTTTTCAGGAGTAACACCCCGGCAAACGAGCACAGGAAGTGTCCACAAGCTCAACCGCCATCGGCTTGCTGGCAACGCAGAGGTTGGTGTTTTGTGAAATGGTGCACCTTCAGTAAACACAATTGCCACAAATGTCATAGACGTGGACGAAAGGGACCACACACTGCAGGTCGAAACTACCGTTCCGGCCACTATGCATTACCAGAGGAAAAGGTCGCGGCAAGTCAACAAGGAGGGTAAACGCCAACTTCACCGAAGATGTTAAGAATGGGAGGAAATTTGTCACTGTCAGCATCAACGGGAGATTGGCACGTTTGCAAATTGACACGGCATCCGACATCACTGTCATATCGGAAAACCTGTGGAAGATTGTTGGTGTGCCTGACATTAAACCGACCGGCCAACAAGCGACAAGCATATCAGGCAGCAAATCGAAGATAACTTATCAGAATGAATGAGTGCTGTTTGCCGACTTCGCCGTTTGGGGAAAAAGTTTCGTTACTAGTCACGAGAACTAGAACCTCCTTGGACTAGATTAGGTTGAACGCTTCAACCTACTGGATGCTCCCACAAACCAGATCCAAGCAAACGTTCAGAACAAGCCAAAACACCCCAATTAGGACGAACAACCTCCTCGTGGTGCCAGCTGGGTGGCTCGCGGCAGTGTTCCAGGACGTGGTGGGTTTTCGCCTGGCAAGCGTTCTCCCTATAAAAAGCCACAAATGTCTGTTTAACAACACTGCGACGTGGCGGATGTGACTCGCCACAAAATAAAGTCACTGGCCCGTGGATATCCGGAAAATGGTATCCAACCCACAGACATAAATCGCTTATGCTCACATTCCTGAGGATCACAAACAGTCAAAAATGCTCCGGCATATTCAAAGACACAAGCTACATTCATACAAAATTACATATGTGTATACACCCATACTCGCTGGATATCCGGAAAGTGCTATCCAACTCGCAGACATCAATCGCTTATGCTCACATTCCTGAGGATAACAAACAGTCAAAAGTGCTTCGGCATATTCAAAGACACAAGCTACATTCATACAAAATTACATACGTATATACACTCATACACTTACATACACTGTTATGCCAAACATGTACTTTTCGTACATTTTTGATCACACTATGTTAGCTAAGCATGATCATGCCTGTAAAGGTGTGCCTCGCCTTGTCGAGAATAAAAGTTTATTTATTTATAACTATATTGTTGGCCCATAGCCACAAAGCCGTGGAAAGGAGTGCACGCGGATTTCCTTGGTCCCGTGATCATCATCATCAACAGCAGTACATCAGCCATTTCAACTGATGCTTTACTTCCATACAACAATGATGACATATGAAATCAAGGATAATAAGAGGGAGGGAAAGGGGACTTACCGGAAAATCTTAACGACCTAAGCAAACATTCAGGGTCAAGGCGCCTACACCTTGTGTTAACAACATACCGTCACAAACAGCTGGCTATCATGTAAAGATAAGGCGGCATCGGCGAGACAGCTCCCTTGCGGCTTTCACTGCCACACTTCATAATCAGCCATTACTCCGCAGATAACTCAGCACCAAACACACTTTAAACAGGCAATCCGATTAGGAGACGGCAGCAGACGCGCCACTGGTGTCGGTTGCGAGCCATGTCCTGTAAAGTCTCGAGCCAAGCACAAGGTGAGTCACGTGGACTCCAGCTCGGAAGGCACCCAGTTTGGTCGCCAGTGACTTCGTTTCCCGCTGCCAAATCAATTTCTGTCCACCTCGAGCCTTGCGCCATCCTACACCTGACAGACTAAACAAGGCTCTCCTAAGTAGGCGGTGACCAGGCATACGTAGCACGTGCCCGAGCCAACGCAACTTATTCAGTGCCATCTGTTGTTCTAGGGAGCTAGCATGATTATCACCACCTAGTATTCGCCTACGTACATCATCGTTGTGGACACACTGGTGCCATCCGACTCCAGCAATGCTTCGCAGACAACGATGATCAAAGACTTGAAGGCGCCTCAGATCTTCAGACCGAAGGGGCCAAGTCTCACTACCATAGAGCAGAACGGCCCTCACCGTGGCCTTGTATACACGGCCTTTCAGACGGAGGGAAATTCCCTTCTGTCGCCAAAGATGCCGCAAGTTCAAGAAAGCAGCTCTGGCCTTCGCAATGCGTGAGCTGACGTCCGTTTCTATGCGCTCAACATTGCTGATGCAGCTGTGAATTGATCAACCACCTCGAGTTCCTAGTTAGCAAGCGTCAAGGGGTCATCAAGTGGCTGGTGGTCCTGCAGCAACACTGCAGTTTGAAGGTGCGGAGTGCATACCAAATAATGGGACCACTCTGGACAGGCTACTCAGGGTCGATTGTGCCGACCCAACATCATCGGAAAGCAAGACGATATCGTCTGCATAATCTAGATCAACTAACCTTATACCAGGCAGCCCTTCAACGCCTACATTGTGAGATTCCCCCAGGGAACACTCCATGATAGCATCCACGACGAAATTAAAGAAAAATGAGGAAATCGGACAACCCTGACGAACGCCACTTGTAGTCGGAAGGCTATCCGATCATCATTATCATCATCATACACGTTAGCTAGAGGTGGGGAACACCTCAGCTACTGTGCCGCAATACCCAGAGGAAAAAAAGGAGAAAAAAAGCAACTGGTGCAAGTTGGCTGAGCTACCGGTAACGAATGGGCATCGTTCCGGTAAGCTACCAGCCGGCTGCTGTGCACCCAAAAAAATTATTATGAAAAATTATATAAGGCTAAATAACGAGATCGTGGTTGGAGGGGGAGGCTAAGAGGGATGGGGTGGGACAAAGAAACTCACAGCACGAACGCCACTGAGGTCGGCTCCTAGCCATATCAGCAAGTGTGTCCAACCAAACGTGTTCATCGTCTTTCGGACCCCAACCAGGGAGCCGAGACGCTCCAACCGAGACCAGCTCAGAAGTGAGGGCCTTCATTCCTCTGGGCCAAGTCATCGCTTGGCCACCCCTCCTCTTCTTCCATCCACACCCCCGGCGCGCAAACAACACACGTCGCGGAAGTCGGTGGGCTGGCATGCGTAACACGTGGCCGAGCCATCGGAGCAAGCTATCCGATAGGACAACGTAGACCCTGACGCGGCATGTAGGGTTCGAGTATAAAGCACGAAGGATGTGCACATATTTCGTGGGAACAAGTTTCCGCGGAAGTATTCCGAACAGAATCGATCGATGGATTGAATCGAACGCACTCTTGAAATCGAGGAACACAGCTATAGTCGGCCTGGTGGCGCTGCTCTAGCACCTGCCGCAGAGTGAATATATGGGCTAAACAGCCACGTCCTGAGCGAAAATCTGCCTGTTGTTCCCTAATCCGAGATCCCCGTTCCGCAGTGAGGCGACGAAAGAGAATCGAGGCCACTGATTTTGTCAGAACTGGCGTTAGGTTAATAACCCTGTAGTTAGAACAATCTGTTCGCCTATCCCTCTTGTATATTGCCACTACAATCGATTCGCTCCCATTAACTGGGATATTCTTTTCCTTCCAGATACGTTCGAATAGGGAGATCAGTACTTTGTAGAGAATCTCATCTCCATCCTTAAATAATGCAGGTGGTAGGGAATCCGGGCCAGCGACACAAAAACCATTAAGGGCTGTGATTGCGTTTCGGACCTCTGCCTCCGACGGAGGCTCTAAACTAACCGTCCATGGCTCGTCCTGCATCACCTGAGTAGGAAGAGGTCCGAGAGCAGGGGGCCAGCTGAACTGATGTTGGGAGTGTTCCGCTTAACGAGCCATACGACGCTCCTTATTGTGTACCAGTGCACCCGCGATGTCACTGATTGGCCCACTGACGCCTGGTTTCCTGGGACCAGTGGTGCGGAGCAGTTGGAAGAGCTTGTGGTAATTGTCTACTGCTTCTGCCTCCTCCATTTCTTGAGCCCTACTGGTCCCGTGAATGGTCAGCAGTATCTGGTGGTTGTCGACACGTTCAGCAAGTGGCCCGAGATCTTGTGCATGGATCATAAAACGCGCGGTGAAACACTTAAGGTTCTGAGGAGACTGTACAGCCAGCACGGAATATCTAAAACCTTAGTCACTGACAATAGTTCTCAGTTCACTTCTCCCCAGTTTGCTGAGTTCTGCGCAAAGAATGGCACCACGCATTTGCGCTCATCGCCGTTTCAACCCCAGTCAAATGGGCAAACAGGAGGCTTGGTCGAAAGTTAAGCGATCGCTATCCAAAATGAAGGCGGAAAGAAATACACAAGATACTGGATACTGCACTGCTAGTGTATACATCAACCTTGACCACCCCTCAAGCGCAAAATCAATTGTTGCCAGTAGAGGTGTACTAATGGGTAAAAAGCTCCGTTCTGTAAATTCAATGCTGATCCCGAGGCGCACTATCCACAAGAATGGGATCCTCGAATGGAAAGATACTACAATGAGCGACACAGAAAGTAAGCATGTCAATTTCCCCCAAGACGTGTTTCGATCAGAGACTAATGCTTGGGAAGTCCGCAGTGGGTGATAGGGTCGATTCGGAGAAGACTTGGTCGGCTGCTCTATGAGGTCAGAGTGTGTACTTTGACTTGCACCAGGCATGCT
Source organism: Dicrocoelium dendriticum (assembly GCA_944474145.2). Lineage (NCBI taxonomy): Eukaryota > Metazoa > Platyhelminthes > Trematoda > Plagiorchiida > Dicrocoeliidae > Dicrocoelium > Dicrocoelium dendriticum. Next base: position 135,919,573 of record OX104065.1, on the reverse strand, counting down.
AATCAGCTGCGACTAACTAGCGTGCCAGAAAGCACTAGCAATCGACCGCTACCGCTAGATGTTTTACTGGACAGTTTCGATGTGTCATCGAAAAGGCAGAACGTTTCGGATGCACCTAAAACAAAAACTCCAGAAGAGCCGAAAATGCAACCACAGCGCCGGACTGACAGAGTACGGAGATCCGTCGTCAGAATGCAGTTGGAGCCAAGAAGGAAGCCATGTGTTAATTTTCGCGGGGAAGTTGCTAAGGGAGCAGACACCCCTTTGTTAGCAGCCTGGAACAGTTGAGCATGACGTAGACCGAAGCTTACTGGCCAACCAATGAGAGTGGGCTAATGGTGACGCTTCACTTTGAACGCTGCAAACGAGGATGTTAATGAGGAACACAAAAGCAAATCTGAAATTGTAAAACAGTTACAATCAGCCTGCAGTATGTACAATGCATCGCTAGCATCCACTGCAGAGTGAAAGTACGACTTATATAGTAGTACTCACCATCTAGCTGACCTGATGAGCCCGACGACCCAGTTGCGCATTCATATTCTCTAATATAAACAATGATATCTGAACTGGTAACACTGCGAAGCAGCGTGTTCAGTTGGTGACGGGTACCCTTGACAAGAACAGGACTGCAGTAGGAAAGCACACAAAGAACAGCGTCTAGTGAAACTTCGCGAATCAACCTTGGTCGATATCGCCAAACTGATTACTCACAGGAGTCTAATCAACCAACGATGACTCAGCTTTGAAGCTGAGAACAACGCCCGCCTCAGCTTGAGCAGTGATTACCGCATCTGCGTGTAATCAACAGTGAGAGGATAAGCCGGGCGCAGTTAGTACAACAGCCCCGGGAAGGTCATCGATCCTAGGTTCGGTCACGCAATACACGTCAATACACTCAACGTGGGTGCGAGTGCAGCCGGTTGAGGTATTTGTCTTAGGGCGCGAAATGAGGCGCACAAGACGAATAGTGAGCAACAATCCGAGCAATGAGGAGCAAGAACCAAACGTTTGTGGATAAGTGCTCAAAGCAAAGGGATAGAGAAGATTTAATACTTGGGTATATAAGTCTAGAGAAGAAAAAGGAGTACAAAACTATTCACTAGTGCTGGAACACTGATACGGCAACTTATACTGCGGGTCCCATAGAGGTAGGTGGAATGAGCCACCAGCTGGACTATACCGCCCGACAAATCGCGCTACACCAAATCGCCAGCTCAGGCTGACCACACTGAAGTGTCGTTTCAAAACTAAGTATTCGAAAAGGGAATCGTGGTGACATTTTCCAGAAATCTGTCTCTCAACCTTTACGCCCCAGGCTCGAGCGCCTGCACCTGTATGAGAGAGGCAACTGCAGTACATCAAGAGTGCTGACACATCCGTTTTACACGCCGAAATGAGCAGGCGGATTACGTCCAAAGAACGCGGCCTAACTAATGCATGCGATGCATGTCCAACAGACATTTCACTGGGGTGTCAGGGATCTCTTTTGCGAGGCTTAGCAGATGACCCCGCCAGATGATGGTGATAGTTCGTTAGCACTAGTGATCAAAAAGATCCTGTCTCTCCCAATGTCCTCGAAGCGTGGAGGCCCCGCTTCGGGTCTTTATAGTAAAGCTGAACACACTGCATCCTGAACGGGAAAACGTAGTCGAACAGAGCGACAAGTTGGACGAACGCTGTGAACACTACTCGATGCAAGAAGCTGCAATTACCGTAATACCCTCGATGTGCGATCCAGAAGAACTGAGAGTGCATAAGAGCGATCAATAGGTGGTGAAACACTGTAAAACCGCTGTAATCATGTGGTGTCCCAGCAGGGTGAGACGCTGACGGATCTAGACACATCAAGTTGATACAGTGACATTGCGGAGTAAAACAATAAAGCGTAATTTTTCACCATATAGAGGGGAACCAAGTCCTACGGGAACTCCAGTGGAAAAATGGCAGAAGCGTTCGAACAAAGGGAAACCCACCTCACAATTCGGTGTGCACGACCGACGGATGAAGCGCGCTTCGTTTCCAAATTTGCGAGCGTCTATGCAGAGGGCCACTTTCGACCAATTTTTGTAAAACAAAACGAATGGATTGTAGTGTCTGCGATAGTCGTACAACTCGCTATATTCAGACATGAGCATACAAAGACCTCGATACTCGATCACCGGCTCACGAGGACAGAGGTCATCCGAAGCGACCAGACCCTGTGCGGGGAAGCAGGGAAAACAAAGATGAAAGTGGTGAATTCTGCGACACATGGGAAAATTCTGAGGGCAACAACCGCATGCAAAATAATTTTTGAAACAGCAGAGAATGGATATGTGGAGCTCTTGGTGTTGCAACGACGGCAAACCGTCATGGATAGCGTTGTTGTGGGTTTATCTCATCCCACCACAAGTTAGGAGTTTAGATAACCTAACCTGCGCTAGCGATGTGATGGCTCAAGTGTATAGATCCGCAATCCCAACATTCCTGGCGGGGGGGGGGGTTAGAGGACCTGGTTCCATGGCGAAGAGAGGCATCAGCATACAAAGCCCTTACTTTACTTTAGTTCCCCGAGGTTAGCTCCTACGACAGGATGAGCCTGCTTCATGAATATCGCGGATTACCGCTGCCCAAACACGGCGGTCAGCGGAAAGCTCCACGCAAATACTGATCTAATGATCTCTCCAGTGACGAGCATCATGCACAACCTAGAGTCCCGGAAAATCGACATCCGATTTCACTGTAGTGAGCTATCCTTTCAATTGTCTGCCAAGGCGACCACACCAAATCTAGCAAGGAGAGGGCGAAACCACGATCCTAGTGAAGTCAGTGTCCGGTCTCCGAAGGAGAACGAACCACTGAAATCTGCGGCGTTGGACGAGCGGTGAGAGCTTCGGAAGACCGTAACAGCGCTTACGCACTTCGTCATTCGTGATACGCTCATGCCACTGCGTTTACAAGATGAACCTTAGACACCAATAAACAAAGACTTCCAGTTTCGAGATATCTTTGGATCGCAGCGGCCATGTTTCGCAACTAAAAAGTAAAATGGTTGAAAATATTCGGATTTCCGTTCGCAGACCAATTTTCGTCCTTCGCCACAAGGTGTTAATCAGTTTTAAGAAGGCTGTTATGACACTGACAACAAGATTACGGATTTCGGATGTAACCTGACCGCTGGGGAGAATAGTGGATCCAAAGTACTTGAATTCCGGAACAATCTCGATGGTTGCCCATGTAAGGAAAGCGACGGGGTGAACTGGGTGGTTGACGATGAGACCCCCCTCGTCTTGCCAATGTTAATTTCGAGGCCGATCATAGATGCTGATTGGCTGATCCGATTTAGCAGTGACTGTAGTGACAGGTAGTTCTTCAAGGATAGCGATATCGTCAGCAAATTCCAGGTCTGACAGCCAGAAGTCACGGAATGATGCACAACCCAGTCGACCGCAAAGCTGGAGAAAGTGGGCAACATTGCTGGACTCTAGTATTGATGTCGAATTCCTTTTTCTTCTCCATAGACCTGAATCCGGGCCTTCGCGCAACGGTGGTATGATCTCATCAAATTAACGAGTGGCTTGGTTCGCTGGGAAGAAAAGTGAACGGTGAGGGCCAATTGAACTGGGATTGAAAATGTTTGGCCCATCGACCCAAGCGTCTCTGTAGGTTGACAATCGGCGAACCATCCGCTTCGCAAATAGTCTCGTTGCCACCAGGCTTTTTGTGGCCAGTGGATCGAATGAGCTGAAAGAGCTTGCAAGCATTACCAGAGAGGGTGGCTGCCCCCATTTCCGAAGCACGCTGAGGCCACCAGGCGTCACAATTACCGCGTAGACTCCGTTTGGGTTGCCAACTGACAGAACGGCGCACTTCATTATGTTTGGACTCCGCTGGGATATTCCTGTGGCGAACAAATAGACTCGAGGAGCGCGTGAAGATCCAGACCTTCGTAGGGTGCAGAGTAAGATCACACACTAAATGTCCGGAAGAGAACATGGTGCTCTGCATGAACGTCCAGTATTCATCAATGTCTTGCGGAAGGTCACAGCTGAGTGCATTGAACAGGGAAGCTTGGTAGCTCTGCTGAATCGAGAGAGTAGATAGTTTACTTGTATCTATCTTACAGTGCTTCGTTTTCGGGACCCTCCGGAACTCATGCAAATGTTCGCACAAACAAGAGCATGGTCTGATTCAAGAAATGTGGATCAGATTGATTTGCGATTTTTTACACCATCACGTAATCTGAAACTGATTGCGATATGATCAATCTGAGACCAAGATTGGGACGCAGACGGGGGTCGCCAAGTAGCGGAACGTCTCCACGAATGTCGAAAGCTGATGCCCGACAGAAATAAAAGATTGTCTTCACACAATGTGATAAGTATACCTATTATCCGAGAGGCTCTCATCGAGCGCACGGTGACCACCGAGGTGACTTTCGCATAACCATGGACGACCGACCTGTGTGTTGATCCCCATCAAGGACAACAATATCAGATTTGCAAACTCTGCACAAGAGCTAGTGAAGTTCATGGGAGAAATCGTCTTTGAGAATGTAGTCAGTAGGAGCGTAAGCCGAGATCACAAACAAGTTGCGTCTCTCCTCACGATATTTGTTGACTCTGCAGGATTCCGAAGCCGAACTGCACATAGTCGGCTATTAATCAGAAACCAGTCTAGCAGTACGGCTTCAGCTTGCCTGCTTAGCAATACAGCAACGCCAGCCAAGCCTGTAGCAACTGCATCTGTGTCACCAGATGGACGTAAGTGAATCATGGCTCTGTGGTCGGTGGGAGATCTCAACTCAAACGCAGTACTGGAGTCTTGCAAGCGTGCTTTGGAAAGAGAGCAAAAATCGACAGCAAGATTCCAAGGCGCGCGTAAGACCAGTCTGCAGCCCGATCTGCATGAGTGTACATACATTGAAATATGCCAGGCAGAAGGAGGACCGAAGCTGAAGGAGGGCAACTGGACGAACTCTGTTGGTGACGACGAAACCATCGGGAGTAGAATCTTGAAAACAGAAATCAGCTGGTAACGGATAACAGTGATCGGTAGGAAGTGAATGCAGCGTAGGAGTGGGCGTCCTCGTGGCATACTCAGCCCACGCGCAACTGGTGGCAGCCGCGCGGAGGCTAAGCGCCGTTACGAAGTACAGCTGACAGATTAGTATTTAGTATTTAACGAGTGAACGAGTGGCGTGTGAATAAGGTGTGCAGGTAGCGGACGTTAAGGCAGCTGAGCGCGATACAGTAGGCGAACCACTCATGGTTTTGTCAGTGGACGTGATACTACCCGGTTACCTAAGCCGAAGTAGGAAGTTGTCCTAGGGAACACCACCCCAAACCTTTGGCTAAATAGCCTATTTGCAAGCCAGCAAGGCGAATTCAGGGAATCGGACTCATTGGGAGTCGTTGAGTGAATGTTCAGTTCATAAGTCTTTTGTTTCGTAGGTTACCAAACGGGGGCTCAATTCTCCCCATGAAATCAGGACAAATTGCTGAAGTACAATGTCCCACAAAAGTGTAACACTGCCGCCGAACACTTCGCTGGGACGGGGTACATGCTAACCATACAGCTAGCACCACGAGGAGGTAGTTCGGCAAGCCAGCCGGTCTATAGGCCTTCGAAGAACATGACCTAGCGAATGTAAGCGGTTGAGTTTTAGAAAATACTCGAGGGATGCACCAGAAGGCTTTTGACCAAAAACCAACCGGTGGACCTCAACATTGCTCACTCGGTGTTCCCACCAGTATGAGCAACACTCCGCAAGCACCGGTGGTCAAACACGGCCACACTGTTGACGTTTTCACTGCGAACTGGCCAAGTGTCTGATACATGCAGTAAGACCGGGCTTACAGCAGCGTGATACGGCAATGACCGACCGATAGTCCGTTGTCATTATAGATGGTTGAGCTTCAGTCAGCATCTGTCCCAAATGAGCACCAGCGGGACTATCGTCAAGAACCGGAAGACGTATTTTATTAGTAAGTACCTGCTTCTACCGTCAGATGTGAACACACTATTTCAAAGGCAAGCGGTCTGGCTTCTGATGCACGCAGCAATAAATTGGAAAGTGTATGTAATTAAGGAAACGACAGAAAACAAGCCGCGGACAGTGGCAAAAGTAAGCGCGTGAGGATGCGAACACAAGATAGCGGGTTCACAGCCGCTGAAAATAGGCAGCGCCCTAAAGAGGATTGAGTGAATGTAGCTACTGTCAGGAATGAGCACATCGGCGGTCTAGGGGTCATGTTTTAGCAAAATGTGCCGCTGGGTGGCGAAAAAAGCTCAAAAACACTTGGTTTACGGTAATTCACCGTACCAATTGGCATAACAATACTTGTTTGTTAGACACCTGTCGGGAGTGACACTCAGAGTTGACTTTTGTATCCATAAAAGAAATTCGGGCGAGCGAAATGCAAGATTCCATCGTGATCACACAATGTTAGCATGCGCGCCAGTGAGAGGATAAAGTTACGATGACAACGTAAAAACAGTAGCATGTGAGTATGGTTATAAAAGAAGACATTGTTGCTTGAGACCAAGATGAGAAGACACAAAGATAAAGATTAGATCGTACCTTTCGATTGAAATCGAAATTGACCACCTGGCATTTTTTCAGTGTAGGTAGTTTCGGGGGTGAATCTCCGTTAAGATAGGCGGCCAGCTCAGTGAAATCCGTGGGGGAACGTGGCGATGGGAATAAGCTTTCCAACTTTAGGAAAAACCTCTCCGACAAGCGTAGATCGGACGCATCTTCGTACGTATCGAAAAAGGGAGATGATGGTATCGAGTCCAAAGAAACCGGGGAAGACGGGGATAGGGCATGTGTTCCACCGCTGACATCTAACTGGTAGCAACCACCGCCAAGGTGTTGTGGTTTGTCATGCACGAGAAGGCGATGAAGCGAAGTTTCAGTCCTAGGCAACGAGTGAGTCACCGTGGATGTTGCCGGAAGAAAAGCGGTGGAAGCGGATTGATTGCCTTCTGCAGAATGCAAATTCACGGTAGTTTCGATGTAGGATGGCGCTTGAATCTCAGTCGAATTGGTGATGGATTCCAAGTCCAGAAGTCCGTCCGCGTTGGGAGAATTTGCAACGCAATTAAATCCAATGCTATGTGAGGCTCCCGAGACTAGGGGAATGCAGAACGGAATGCGGCAGATACAGAGAAAAGTCCTATATGAGAAGCGTTGACTTAGCGCCGAAAAAAAACGATGCCATCTAACAACCGTGATTCGCATTAAGAGGGAAAAACGACAGCCCGAGAAATATCTTAGTTGAGTTGCAAAAAGCACATCAGCATTGAGCTGGAATGTCAAACTGACATTTCGCTGCAACGCGACCGCCAGCATCACCATCAGCAGCAGCAACAGTCGTACATCAGCCATTTGAACTGAGGCTGCGATACCATACAACAAATGCCCCAAGGAATTAAGATTAATAAGAGGGAAAGTAGAGGTACCAAATGTAAAACCTTAATACACAGGGCAAACGACGTTCCGGATCAAGGCGCCTACACTTCGTGTCAACAGCATATCGACACAAACAGCTGGCTATCAAGGAAAGGTAAGGCGGAATCCGCCAGACAGCTTCCTTGCGGCTTTCACTGCCCAGTGTCATAATCAGCCATTACCTCGTAGATAACTCAACACCAAGCACGCTTTAAACAAGTAGTCCGACCACGAGACGACAGCAGGCACACAAGCAGTGCGGACTGCGAGACACGTTTTGGAACGTCTCAAGTCAAGCACGAAGCTGGTCACGTGGACTCCAGCTCCGAAGGCGAAACGGACCAACGGCACCGTGTCGCGTCGTAACTGACTTCAATTCTCGTTGCCAAGTGAAGTTTCGTTGACATGGGGCTTTGTGCTACCCTACGTCTGGCAAACAAAAAGGCACTCCTCGGTAAGCGCTGGCCGAGCACAAGTAGTACGTACCCAAGCCAGGGCAAATTATTCAATGCTATCTGTTGTTCTAAGGAACTAGCTTGGTTATTATTGCCTAGCACTCGGCAACGCACGTTGTCGCTGCAGATACGCTGGTGTCATCCGACACTATCAATGCTTCGCAGCCAACAATGATCAAAGACTTGAAGGCGACGCACGTCCTCAGATCGATGGGGCCAAGTCTCAGTCCTACAGAGCAGGACGGCAGTCACTGTGTTCATGTAAACACAGCCGTTCAGATCGAGAGAAATCCCTTTATGATGCCACAGATGTCAAGAAGGCGGTGCTGGATTTTGCAATACGGGGAAACCGACTCCAATGCTGATGCACCCATTGTTGCTGATGTATCAGCCAAAGTAGGTGAAATGATCAACTAACTATCAATAGTCGTGCGGTCATCAGGTGGTTGGTGGTCTTGCAACAACTTTGATGGTGCGAAGCACATGTCAAATGATGGGACCAGTCTGGAGAGGTCATTCAGATTTGAATGGGTCACCCTAACATCATTAAACAGCAAGACAATATCGTCCGAAGATCAATTGGCATTTCACCGGACTGTATCTCAACGCCTGGATCGTGAGGCTTCGCAAGTAAACACTTCATGATTGAGTCCAAGACGAAGTTGAACAAAAATGGGCCAATTGTCAGAAAGACATCCAAAAAACCACCGTAGATCCTGACGCGCCTTGTGTTCGAGTACGCAACATGTTCACATATTTTATGGGGACATGTTTCCGCAAAGGTACCTTAAGGAGAATGGATCGAACGACTGAGTCAACGCATTCTGGAAGTTGATGAGCACAGCTATTTCCGGCCTACGGTATGCGTGGCACTGCTCTAGCACCTGTCGCAGTGTGAATGTGTGGTCTATATAGCCAAGTCCTGGGCGGAAGAATGCTTGCTCTTCCCTAGTCCGTGATTCTCGATCCGTAGTGAGGCGAAGGACGAGAATTGAAGCCAGTGATTTTTGCACCACTAGCGTAATATGGCCAATACCCTCGTGGTTAGCAGTCGGTGCGGCTGTGCTTTCTGCAAAATTCCCACTATAATCGATCTTCAGTTAGTTTGGATGAGCTCTCCTTCCTAGACCTGCTTGAACAAGGAAACCAGTGCTTTATAGAGGAGCAGACCACCATTTTCGTGTTGCGCGGTTGTTGGGGAATCCGGGCCTGCAGATCAAAAATGATGAATGGCTGTGACCGTATTTCGGACTTCAGCATGCACCACCTGAGTAAGACGGGGTCCAGGAGCAGCAGGCCAGTTAAAATTGCTCCGTACAACGAGTCATACGGCGCTCCATATTGTTCATTAGAGCGCGTGCACAATTTCTGACCGTCTTACGGAGGCCTGGTTTCCGGATCAGCTGGAAGAGCTTGCGATACTTGCCTACTGCAACTGCCTCCTCCACTTTTTGAGCCCGACTGGTCCATTCGGATTCCTTGTAAGAGCACATGCTCCGCTTTAGTTCGCGCTTAGTAGTCCGCCTAGTCACATTGTGCTCAGAGCCAGCCGGAAGTTTTCTTCTGGATTCCAATAGATTCACCGATCTCTCGGATATTCAGGGACTGATGTCCTGATGCTTGATAGCATCGCAAGCAAAGGTTCCCCTGGCGTGCATGGCAGCCGAGATCTCAGTCCAGTGAAGCTCAATGTCATGTAGATGAAAGGGCTAGAAAAGGACGATTAATAAGACACCCTGGTAGGCTTGCCAGACCAGGACTGAGGCAGCTTCCCACTCACCAATTAAGATAAGCGCCTGGAAAAATGACAGTGTACCAAGGCATGTTCAGAGTCGACGCAAGTATTCCAGAATGGGCGACAAGTCAGGATAGAACCGCGCGCCACCTGTAACCTATGGTAACATTTTTACTATTTGGGTACATCAATGGACAGGTATAGGGGGACGCCATGTGGCGGGGATGTGGGCTATCGGGCGCGTCCCCAGGTTGCAGATTGGGGAATGCCTTTCTTGTGTATGTGACTGTGAATAAGTTTAGTTTGCTTGCAGGCGAGATGAAGAAGCAGTCGCGGACAATCAGTGGTAGCATATCAGAGAGTGGGGAGTTCTGGGTTGGTCACCGGGTTCTCCATCAAATACCACAAGTGCTCGTACGGCGCTGTGTTAAAGCCAATGTGATAGGCTATGGGGTAACCGACCAAACTTCTGTAACTGAATGTGTGTGTCTAACGGAGGACGCATGAACAACCTTGCTGGCCACCGGCTTCTCCGTGAACTGCAACCAACCACAAAGGCGAAAGAGCCACCTGGCTGTCAACGGTCTTGCTAATCGCCCCGCTGCCTTGCGAGGGGTCCACCGTGTCTAACACGCAACCACCACCACTAGTCGCGTGCGAGCGAGGGGGATACTGTGAGGTGGTTCACAGCTAAAAAAGGATTGGAGGAACCGGAGACCTGAATCGGCCGGTGGATCGGTGGTCGGATGTTTCGATCGAAAAAACCCTCGTCAACTCTAGATGATAAGCACTACGCTGTAAACGAACGAGGTTGCCAGTTTGGAAAAGCATTATATTCAATGTGTGTAGATAAAGTGGTGGGGATCTAGGTGACAAAAAAAACAGCGAACACAATCGTACGAAAATGAAGCACTGCAGCTCGTTCCATGTGGAACAGCATCGAAATACACTTTACCCCTGAGGTTAAAAATAGGTTGAATGGGCATCGAATATGATAGATCAGTCCTTAGGGGGGGGGGGGTTGTGCTGCAGGTTGTAAGGTGTGAGCAAAAGAACAACTGCGACGTAGAAGTGGCGTCACTACTGCGCATCTAGGCAGATACTGTTGCAATGTCAGAGTGTATTTATGTAAAGCCGATTGACAAGAAAAGAGTATAACAATACATATTCACCACTTGACCAATAAGCAATTAGTAACAGCAAGAAAAGAGGGAAGAAAAGGTAGTCAGCGGAGGACAGTATGGCAACAATCTATCCGGAAAAGCACCAGATGGCCGTTTCGCCCTATTGGAGCTCATCAGTGGTGCGTATCCTTCGGTCCTCTGTAAAAGGGCGAAACGGCCGTCTGGTGCTTTTCCGGATAGCTAGTTGACTTATCTGAATTGTCGGCTGATTGCGACGAACAAAAATACTCAACAAAATCCTTCCACTCATAAGTAATACAAAATCGCCCTTACGGATTCCACAACATGCTATGTCGATTTATAGCTGCCGCAACCGGGAAGTCCTGACGCCGGAAGGCCAACCGCTGTCATCTGCATGGCAGGTGCCTGCATGGCAATGGAGGATGGGTCGGGCTGTATCGTATTTAGCTAACAATTCGTGATGGTCGGATACCGTCCTCCATGGCGCAGTTGCATAAGCTGTGGGCTAGTTGACAAGAGCCACTAGCAGTCATGGGTTCGATCCTCCGCAGAGGACCGAAGGATACGCACCCCTGATGAACCCCAATAGGGCGAAACGACCGTCTGGTGCTTTTCCGGATAGCTAGTTGACTTATCTGAATTGTCGGCTGATTGCGACGAACAAAAATACTCACAAAAATCCTTCCACTCATAAGTATGGCAACAAGTTAGCCACCAGGGTACGATTCCGGGAAAAATTTGATAGAGTTTCCAACAAGGTGGTGATCACCATCTTTGGGTCTCGAACTTGGGAGTCTGAAACGCCCCACTGTGGCCAACTGCAATGTCAGCCGCCTTGATACCCTGGACCCAGTTAGCTGGGTTGGAAACTTTTCCGTCGCTTCAACTCAATGCCGATATATGCAAACAAAGCGCAACCCGGGCAATTGTTGAACCGGTCATACGGAGAACGTGCCAGAGCTACGCGTGCACACGCAAGGAAATAATGCGGTTCATCGGTTGACTGATTACTGGTTGGAAGCAGCAAGAGATATTTCATTGTGTAGCTGCATCCAATATCATTCAAGTACAAAGACCCGTTATGTTGGAGGGAGCTCGATATATATTTATATCGGCAAAGTGCTTGTCCAGGAATTGCTCGAATTCCGACACCGACTTTGTCTCAACTCTACGTGCTGCGACAGGTTGTTCCATACTCTCCGGTACGACAAGGTTGTACCGGTATCCTCATGTGCTGCTTAGTGTGTGCAGATGAAGCAGCGGTCTCAACACGGGGTAATCACCGAGATGTAGAAACCGGTGCGTCATGATGAGATTAACCCGCAACCCACGTGTAGCCACCAGGCTGATCCCCAATTTACGAGGTGTGTTGTATGAAGACCGGTGGAAGAAACCAGGGCTTTGCACCCTAGCTTATCGTCGACTGCAGGTTGACCTCATCATGACGCACCGGATATCACATCTGGGTGATTACCCCATGTTGAGATCGCTGCTTCATCTGCGCATACTAAACAGCACACGAGGACACCGGTACAAGCTTGTCGTACCGGAGAGTGGCGAATGTATGGAACAACCTGCCACAGCAAATAGAGTTGAGACAAAGTCGATGTCGGACAAGCACTTTGCCGATATAAATATATATCGAGCTCCATCCAACATAACGGGTCTTTGTACCTGAGTGATATTAGATGCAGCTACATAATGAACTAGCTCTTGCTGTACCCGCTCAATCCTTTCTACCTCAAGCCGGGTGAAAGGGCAGTATGCGGGTAAATCGTACTCTAGCATTGGTCGTAGTATTGAAACGAAGAGGCGAGTGGCAATTTTTGGAGAGTGTTGAAGCTGCGTTTGAGTGCCCAAAGCTGAGTCTGTCTGACTTGAAAATCCGACGTCGAACGTCATCATTACTAATGCGATGCCGCTAAGGTACACCGGCGCTGCTCCGGAAGCAACGATAGTCAAACACAAAGTCTCTGGACATCGTTCGCATGAAATGGCCAGGTCTAGCAACTACAAGTGGCACTGTTCTTACCGTAGAGTTGTGAAAGGCTTGGATCATGTCAGCGGTAGAGATCTCGGAGGTTGGCAAAGGCTACTCTGATTTTGGAGATATGCAAATCCATTTCATTCGTTAATCGGCTCACGCTAATGTAACTCTCAAGGTAAATGAACTCGTCGACTGCTTTCAAGGAAGAGCCGAAAGGTTAGGATAGGAGCAGCTTCTAAGTAGCCTAATGGAAATATTGTATTCGTGACGAGTGCTAACAGTGGTGCTCGTACGGATGCGTCGGTACAATGTAACCGAAAATTGCTGTGTGCGGTCTGGGATACTATGGCCCCAGCGTCCCGACATAAGGAACAGCTAGAAACCAGGGCGTGCGCATGTTGCATGCCATAGAACTTTGGCCGCCTATTACACCACAGATCCTCTCAGGACCAATTCAAAGCTAAGGTACTACTGAAAAACTGGTTTTTAAGCCACATTTAAGTTGGAAGAAAAGCAAACGAAAAATTGTGATATGATTCGGGTGGAAACCATTATTAGTGACGTCGTTGAGAAAAAAACCATGACAGCAAGTGCATTGCTAAAGTTGGCACGGAGTAGCTTCTGTGAATTAAATAAACCAATACAATCACTTAGTATGAGGCGCTTGCAAGCCATGCGAAAGTGCTAATCAAACGAGTGCGATCCACATTGGATCCCCGATGGGGTGTGACAGAGACAACTTACGGGTCACTAGATCCTGCTTCCGTTTCGAACTGCGCACAGACTGATTGTGGTGTGCAGCCGCAATAGAAGGGGAGTGGGTGACAAGGTTGAAATAGCGAGGGCCACCAGACTCAATCTCACATGTGGTACGGAGAGTGGCGAAATCGGCTTGGTTCCTCTGGCCAGGTGTCAGGATGTTCTTAACAGCAGAACTGGGGAGATGACACACATGCAACTGACGGGTCGCGGAGTTTCCAGGTGTAGATGTAAGCACAAGGTGACCTGAATTGTTTAAACAGTCAAATTCGCTTGCGCGGGATGTATGAATATTTGAGTTTGAAGTAGCGGGAACGGTAAGAAACTTATGTCGCTGGATGGTCGCAGAAGTCGTGGTTGTACATAGCCGTAGCTGGCATTGCGGACATATGTGGGGCGATGGGACCCGCGTTCCGTTGGATGGAGAGATGCATTTCGAATGCTGCCAAGTTCTGGAGACAAAATAAATTGACAATACACTATCCGGCTAACTGGAGGACTACAGAGTGCAGCAGACCGAAGGTCATAGAGGATGGACAACTCACCTGCAATGCTCACATTGAACCATGGGTCCGTCGGTGTGGGTTAGGCAACAAATACACCGCACAGTCGTGGTGCATTGTTCCGCAACCGGTGCAGAAATCGAAGCACGGGTGGCGGTCGTACTAATCTGGAGTGCGGGAATCCCGGTGCGTAGGACAATGTGGGGCGTTAGAGAGGAGCTAACGCGATGCACTTGCAGAGGGGGACCAGGAGTGCCACCTTGTGCAGGTGACAGTACAAACGCCCGACCACCAACGACAGAAAGGCGAGAGTTTGTTGTGATCACAGAAGGATGAGGGGTTGTAGTCCGAGCAACCGCGTTGTTAACGACAGCGGCCATGGGCACCGCGTTTACCGGTATAGCTTGGGTTGTGGCTCCGTGAAAGGCATCGATTGAGGACTGCTTTCGACCCACAGTTGATGAGGTCAGCCCATCACTGGACATAATCAGCCCCAACCCAGTCTGCCCCTGCGGCCTGCGGTTAAACACGTCAGACCCGTTGACCTGTTTACTATCCTTTGCCAAAGCCAACTTGGCCAACAGTGATAACCGATTTTCGTCCAGGTGAACGGTAGAAGGTGCTTCATTTTTGATGTAGCTGTGATCCTGAATGATATCAGAATATAAGATGAAAAAACCAACTTACATTGTATGGGAGCCCGAGGCAGTTGGGGGATTCGCCGTAGGTCACCGCATCGAAAGGATATTCGTCCGGATCATCAGGGCTAAACAGAACAAACTAAACATTCACCATCACTGAACGTACCTATTTGATGAGAAAGAGCACACAACGCGCTTCTGCTTGGACAGAATGTCATCACCAAAAGCCACTTCCGATCCGCACTCGTTCACTAGAATATTTGTACCCACGTCTGGAGGATGCACGGAATAGTCTACGTCCACATCTTCATTCAGTGCATCCGGCGTGTCCTCTAATATCGGTTCGGACTCAATGGGGATTGTCGGTTCATTACTGGAGTGCCGCCTAATGTTTAACAGTAGGTTCAAGTCGAAGGGGCGCGGACGAGCAGGATAAACGATTGTGTCCATCAAGTTTGCGATGAACGGGGCCACATCTGTGTAATAAAAGCAAAGTTGATACAAATTGATAACGAGAAGCTAAACTTGCGGAGACAAAAGAAAGCTGTAACGAAGGCAAGGAAAATGGCAATGATAGAATTGGGTAATGCGGACCACTACCACCCGACTAGTGATGGTCATCAGGCAAACGGTAAGTAAACAAGCGACTCATGTTGAACGAGTTCATCAACGAATGAAATTCGTTGATCAGACAGATAAACGAAATCGGCAAAATACTAAAAACGGATGGTAACATACCGGAGAAAGGCATCAGCAGTATGACGGTACGCAGTACCGAGGCATCACGGCTGCGCAATTAGCATCAGGCGCACGTAGGCTAAGAGTACTGCAAGGGTAGCCCGATGCACCAAGCAGGCTCGCGCTCGCGTTCACGGATTATAAGGCAGGCTTGTGATCCTTAAGGCTATAGGGCGGAGAAAGGAAAGTTCAATTCATCATCATCTTATGCTACACACATCAGTGAAGCGTGAGAAACACAGCTGTTGCGTCGCTGTGTAACTCAAGGTTCATAGAGAAGGAGAGCAGCAAAGGAGTCACGCATCGTTCGGTAAGCGCCATACAACTGCTGGAGAACACTTGCATCAGAAAGCTGCACAAATAGAGATCGTTGGCGCATGATCGAAGAAAGCGCTTTTCACCATCGGAAACGGCCTACGAAATAGCATTCTGGCTCCAAGGGATGATTCATATCGCAAGTTAGTATGGATAAGTCAAAGTTTGGTCATTCGAACAAGACCGAACTATGTGTTACTGCTTGCGGACCGCAGTCACTCGACTTGCATTCAATCACCTCTCGGTAACACAGACTAAGCATCAGTCAAATCGTATACAAGTTGCCGATCACCGAAATCAATCAGAGCAGAACCCCGTATGATTGCCGAAAGCGACGTTGACACCACAAACGCCCCTGGTCACTGACTTCACATTATTGGAACTCAATCCCAATTCGATCTAGCTTGCCAAGCCAACTACTCAACAACTCACCCACTTCATCGGTTGCTAGCTTCCAGTGTATGTTGCAGCGTAAAGCGTTAGAGGTTGGAAGCTTGAATGTGTGCACAATACTGGAACAAGTTAACGTTTAGTGTAAACGCACCACTGGTTGCAATAGGGCTAGCTTGGTATAGCATTCAAGTTCAGATAATCAACAAGACTCGGACAGACGACCGAGGCAAGTATATACATCCTTTTGCACATTAATTGAAACAAACTACGATTGTCTCTTTTTCTATGAATATCATGTTTTTATACATGAAAGCTGCCCTTTTGGCATTTATTTTTTATTTTATTTTGGGAATAGACATTTCATTATTGTTTGTGAATCAGACGATGTAATAACTGCGCATGTCTAGTCGTTATATCACCCAAAATTGCGTCATACTTTTTATGGTTAGTAAGGTTTTTGTTTCAACTTCTTGTTTTTGTGATTCAGTCATTGTTTGAGATGGACGTGACTCCCAGAAAGCGCATGAAGATCGTGACCTTGCACGAACACACAGACAAGACCTACAGGGACATAGCAAGAATAGTAGGCGTCAGTCCGGCAACCGTCAGCCGTGTGGTCAAAAAGAAAAAGGAAACGGGATGCATTTCGCCAAAACGCAAAGGGAAATGTGGTCCTAAGAGAAAAACCACTGCCAGGAATGACGATTACCTAACAGGTGTTAATGGGACGGAACCAGCCAATGAGAGCGTTTTACGCTGAGGGCTATTGATTTGGCCATAAATTGAATGTACCGTTAGTTGGACGTTAAAAAAATATACTTGCCAGCCGTACGCCGGTCTCCTGCTTTGGGAAGTCGGGCTGATCAGAGTGCACGCTGGCAGCAGGTCATCGGTAGGTCAGCCGAAACCATAACAATAGGGGAAAGTGTTAAAGATCCCCGAGAGACTAGTGACGCATTAAAACGTGATTTGGGGGAGAAAGGAATAGAAATCAGTTCTTCAACGGTTCGCAGGCGACTCCTGGAAGTTGGTCGGAAATCCAGACGGCCTGTGAAAAAACAACTTCTGACAAAAGTAATGAAAGTTAAGCGTTACGAATGGGGACTAAAATACAAAAACTAGACAAAGAAGATTGGAGAAAAGTCCTATTCAGCGATGAAAGCCATTTCTATGTTCATGGTCAGAGAAGTCAGCATGTTCGGAGGTCAGAGGGAGAAAAGGTTCGTGATTCCCACATTGACCACTTTATGAAACACCCACAAAAGCAGATGTTTTGGGGGTGCTTTAGTTATTACGGCGTCGGCGCCTTGCATCCGGTCCAGGGCATGATGCGCTCTCCACAATATATAGAAGTTCTCCAAAGAAGAGCTGTTCCAGAACTAAAAAAGACATTTCCTGACAGATCTGGCGTATTTCAACATCTTGGGTCCCTGTACAAAACTTGAATTAAAGATTGAATAAGTTTCGCCTTTGTCGTACAGTCCATGCCACAAAGGCTTTGCTTGCAAATAGACCACATATTTTCAATGGGGTTTTAATCTGGTGAATTCCCAGGCCAGTCAAAGATGGTTATTTGATTAGTATTGAAAAAAGTCTTGACCACTTTTGATGTGTAGCACGGGGCCAGATCCCGTTGAAGAACTGATTTCTATTCCTTTCTCCCCCAAATCACGTTTTAATGCGTCACTAGTCTCTCGAGGATCTTTAACACTTTCCCGTATTAGGTAAGCGTCATTCCTGGCAGTGGATTTTCTCTTAGGACCACATTTCCCTTCCGTTTCCTTTTTCTTTTTGACCACACGGCTGACGGTTGCCGGACTGACGCCTACTATTCTTGCTATGTCCCTGTAGGTCTTGTCTGTGTGTTCGTGCAAGGTCACGATCTTCATGCGCCTTCTGGGAGTCACGTCTATCTCAAACAATGACTGAATCACAAAAAACAAGAAGTTGAAACAAAAACCTTACTAACCATAAAAAGTATGACGCAATTTTGGGTGATATAACGACTAGACATGCGCAGTTATTACATCGTCTGATTCACAAACAATAATGAAATATCTATTCCCAAAATAAAATAAAAAATAAATGCCAAAAGGGCAGCTTTCATGTATAAAAACATGATATTCATAGAAAAAGAGACAATCGTAGTTTGTTTCAATTAATGTGCACAAGGATGTATACAAATTTGCAAAAGTCTACGTATAGACATAATGCAAGAGGATTTTGGTCACACCTACGGATTTTGGAACGCCACTGCGGCACCAGATAGACAAGGCGTCAGCTTTGCAGTATCCCATCACTTGAATGACCAGCGGAAGGTGTAGTCGCTTGAATGCCGCTTCACCTGCACCTCCGACGAAAAGCATCTGCAAATTCCGTCAGCAGGTGGAATTCCACCATGCTACATTCCGATGATACGGAAACCCAGTGTCATTATCAGGTGTCCTATGTAACAAGGTCTAGACTGAGGAGCGACCGACCATTTTTGCTGACTGCAAACCCCGTGTAGTTTGTGACAGCATCGAGTGGGGGGAAATAATTGACCTGTCTGACGGAATTCCAACCAATGGGAACAATATCCGCTTGCCTTCACTGTGTGCCACTCATGGCCTTAAGGCCACCAACATGCAGTTCCCCCTGGGTGTCAGTGGTTTTACTCAACCTGAATGTATCAGAAGTGGTAGCGCTAGTCAGCCCAACTTCCATAGCATGCCAGCGCGATGCGTGAAGTGTACAGGACGTTTTCACTGCGGAAAACTGAGTAAGTCAATCAACACAAAATTGCCTACATTGCTATTCTGCTGTAGATCAGAGAAGGACATCTTGATAAAAGGTGTGAACCGGAGATGAGATGACACGTCTTGGTGTTATCGGCTTCACTGTTTCTGTCAGTGGTATATGGTACCAATTGAAGGGATGGCTTACCACAGCTTCTGAGGAGCCAGTCAAGCACAAATTCTAAACGGCTTCATTGATTTGCTAATAACACCGCGATTACCAACGAGGCATAGAGATCAAAGCTTTTCAAAAAGAGAAGTGAGGAGAACAACCGGCTACTGAACTCGGCGCTGAACTAACTGACATCACCAAGGTGTTAGATGAGGTAAAGCATGGGATGCTGTGACTATTGCTGGGTAAGTTTGGATGTGACCAGCAGCACATCGTCACGTGACAACTGTCAGTCATATGCAAACCAGGGATACTATGAGGCCTTCCGCCCCAACGCAACCGTGAATCGGTGACCTCTGAATTACAAGTCAGGCCCCTGAACTAGTGGTAAATAAAACTGTCTAATGGAATGCCTCCACAGGTATACAGGCGAAGATGCAGCTGTGCAAACAGACCTCAGATGACTGATGTTGTCTCTGGTATGAAGCAACACGCAGTGCCCTAGCCTTTATTATATCCAATAAGTATCAGTCACGATATCCAACACATACAATGTATGTGACTACGGTCCGCATCTCGAGCACTGCATCGATGGCGGTTAGCTAAACATTCATCGTTTCGGGGTAACAACCCGAGAGCGTGAGACAATCATACGCATATTGTTGTTTGCAATGGCTGTGTGTTGTTTGCGCATAGCTATCAACGTGTGACGATCGCTCCCCCTTCGACGGTGGGTAAGTTCTAAATCACTGTTTACACAGGTAAAACTACATCCTTTTCAGCCATCATCAGGAATGGAATCGACGTGTAGCCCGCGAATCATGATAACTGATGTAATCTAGCATAGCCCGTCAAAACTAAGCTACCTAGGGAGCACGCTGTCAGCAAATTGGAGGTTGGTGTGTAAGCTGCGCATTCGCGTATCGAAATGCTGCTTCCAGTAAGCTAGAAAATCGAGCCTGAAAATCATTGATATTTGGACAGAGGTTATGGTATACAAATCAGTATTGGCGATTTTCCTGTACGTAGCGAAACGTGAAGACTATGCAAGGATATCTGAAGCGATTCCAACAACAACGCATGCATCAGATTCAGCACATCCGCTGGTGCGAGCCTACCTGGCACAGAAATGATCCACAGGAGCGGTATGAATGAAAAGTGGACTGCATGTCGCAGCTGTTTCAACTGGATGCAACAAATAATGCATCCGCAGTACACCGGCACACAGTACCGGCGCTTTGGTGTAAAGCGACCACCACCAGTCACGAGAAGACTGGGTATACCGCGAGGTAGCCCGCACCTACGTGGATTCGAATCGGCGACCTACGGATTACAAGGCAAGCGTAAAATACTTTCGGCCACCAGCCGAACTGATGTGGCTTAGACATGTACACCGAAACACCTGCTGTATGACCGATTGAGTTCAGGTAGGCGAAATGTGTAGGTGAATGGAAGCTACGCTATCAAAGTATGATCAAATCGAGTTCTGAGACGAATTAACACCCCGAGTTCAGGTGCCAAGGAAAAACAATAAATTGTCACCACATCGAGAATGTCGTGGCACAGATGCACGAAAAAAGACTAGTGTAGTTGAGGAACAGAAGCGCCTGATTCGCAACTGACGATGGTTGGGACAAACTTGTAATCCATAGATTAATGCGGTACACGCAGCTGTGTGTGTGCTTCAGTCAAGCAGGCCTAGCGTCCGCTACGTGACATAGAGAAGTCCATGTTAAAAGGCGAGGAGGAAGCGGATTGGGTGGGTTTCAGCGCGGTTAAAAGACAATTTTCAGCAGCGTATACTGAACAGGTCTACAATACGGTTAATGTGGAATATCGTCGCTAATTCTAAGCTGAAAATGTTCTAGCAGTACGCAGGAACCTCGTACCGAGGTTTCGCTACCGCGCGACCACCACTGCCAGCAGCACGCTGTCACGTGACAACCACCGGTGGCATGTGAGCTACGGAGATTGCGATGTCGCTATGGTGGAGGTTGCGTTACCAGTTTAACAGCCGCAAAATCACAGTACAATTAGATCGCACAGACTGGTTAATTACATGTCCATGGTGAATGCTATTTGTTCTCCATTCTTTACTAACCAATAATTATATCTGAGTGCAAGAGACTATACTTTAATTAAGCAATAAGATTATTCCGCGGAGTTTCATGAAAAACGTTGGATTTTGGCCGACGTAAGATCCATTGAACGACTCCTGAGGATGTGCTTTCAAAAGCAATCAATTGCGTCACGCAAGATCGAACGGATGAGTTGATGATTACAAAGCAGACGGCTTTATTGAATCGGTTACAGAGCGGATAGATATGTGCCACATGCTTGATGTTTATTCCCACTTGATATGCCAAGTGTGGGCTTCCTGGTTACGAACGTTTACGAAGTGCTATCTGATATGGAGATTCAGATAAGTGGTTTCAGGAGCCTGATAATCCGTAATGAAGGAGACCACGTGAATCTGCCGTAAGAGTGATAGGCACTAAGGGTTTCTATCACAGAAGAGTACAGCCGAACCACCCCTCATTCTAAAGCATTGATAAGCACTGAGATGTGAGACGATTCTGAAGCAATCTGCTGACGATGTTCTAATCAGTGACAGCTCCCTAACGTGCCGAACAGCGCTGGATAAGTTAGCTTTGGCTGTCAGTCGTTTCGGACTAATTCGCACCTTCTAATTGCAAAGTCCTCTAAAACTGACAGGGACCCATCCCTGCGTTGACCCTTGACAGTGATCAGTTAAAAGTTAACCAGAAGTGTTAGCACCTATGGGATTTAATGTGAGATCACGAACCGTATACCGAAAGCTCGAGATGCTTTTGCCCATCACCGCCATCTATGGCGCCGGTTTTACATCACTCTCATTCTGAAGGGTAGAGTAGAGAATGCAGTCGTCCGTTCAACCCATCAGTACGGTAGTGAGATCTGGCCTATCAAGTTTACAAACATAAAGAGGTTAGCTGCGTTCGACCATCGCTGCCTACGTGACTTAGAGTATGTCTAGGGGAAACACTGCGTAAGCAATGAGTGTGTTCGGCATCGTATATTTGATGCAGAAAGAGCGAGTGAACCGCTTAGCACCGTTATTTCATGCACCAGACTCCGATAGCCAGACTACGTGTTGTATATGTCAGCACACCGACTCGCGCGACGTTAGTTGTTCGCGCGGCCGGGGGTGTGGATAGAAGAGAAAGAAAGTCCCTCAGTTCGAAGGTGGCGTCGGTTGGTGTTTCCCGACTGACAGGCTGGGGATCGTAAGACGATGAAGACGTTTAGTTAGACACTCTAGTTTACATGGCGAAGAGCCGACTTTAAGGTGTTTGTGTTGTAGGTTTCGTCTCTCCCCTACCATTGAGCTTAATCCTCCAACAACGATATAGTACCAAATACACAATATGATACCTAGCAATGTTATTTTTTGGTCTTGGTAGTCGGTGATCTCTGCAATATTTCATGCTGAGGTGTGTCTCACACCCTTGGCCAACGTGTACTGATGATGATGATGATCTGAAGCGACCGCCGCTCTCATATACGTCCTTTCCAACCTTATTACTACATGTGTACATCTCCATGAAGTTCACCGGAAGCCGTACTAAGTACCACTGTCGAAAGGCAAGTAGGATTTTAAAAGAGACTTATCCATCGCACGAAAGAAACTTGCAGAAAGCGCCTAGAAAAATCTTTGATGGAAGCAAATGACCAACCCGTTACACTTGATTTCGGTAAGTACGTCTTGAATGTGTCAGATGTACAACTTGATGATATGCAAGTAGAAGCACTAGCCTTGAGGATCGATTACAGAATTACTCCCAATAAGATGAATCGAGTGTTTGTTGAAGCATAGTTTGAGAACTTTTTCGATCAACTAGCTGAACTTCAGTCAAGCGGCCATGATGCTGTCAGATGGTTTAGGAATAAGCTGACCGACATTGCTTATAAAGTCGTAGAAGGCAGAAGTCACGATTAAACTCCACACGAAAATCTGCCTCGACGGGGAATCGAACTCCGGTCCACGAATTTCCGGTTCGTTGTTCTACCACTGAGCTACCGAGGGCTGACGATTAGGTGCGGAATTCAACACGTGACTTCTGCTTAGTGCGCGACGTATTGCCAATGAGCTCACAGTAACTGTCCTGGTGTTGCAGATCGGCTCACTCACTCGTCACTTCCCAGGGGACCGAAGTAACTGTCCATCCGAAGTCCAAAGGGCGATGGTAGATTATTTGAAGGATGTTTGTGAGTAACGTAAGTATCGTGACTTCTGCCTTCTACGATACTTACGTTACTCACAAACATCCTTCAAATAATCTATCATCGCCCTTTGGACTTCGGATGGACAGTTACTTCGGTCCACTGGGAAGTGACGAGTGAGTGGGCCGATCTGCAACACCAGGACAGTTACTGTGAGCTCATTGGCAATACGTCGCGCACTAAGCAGAAGTCACGTGTTGAATTCCGCACCTAATCGTCAGCCCTCGGTAGCTCAGTGGTAGAGCAACGGACCGGAAATTCGTGGACCGGAGTTCGATTCCCCGTCGAGGCAGATTTTCGTGTGGAGTTTAATCGTGACTTCTGCCTTCTACGATACTTACGTTACTCACAAACATCCTTCAAATAACTTATAAAGTCCTCATGGTACGGGTGAACGAAAATTGTGCGCTTACAAAGGTTCAGGAGCAGATGTCATGAATAACAGTGACTGCGTACAAAAGATGCTAAACATTTTAAGTGACGAAAGCAAGTTTCAGCGCACCGACCGGATAGAATGTTTGACAAAGGTAGAGGCCCGTATAACCCGACATCTTGAAATGCTTCTCCTACATCGTGTAATCGACGAAACCACCTGCAAGCATCTGAAGCCGCGCGGTTCATCGAGACCACAGCTGTACGGGTTAGCAAAAACTCAAAGCAGGGGATGCCACTAAGACCCATTTTGTCGATGGTGAATTCCCCGCAGCACAAATTGGCTCGCTGAGTAGTTCGGATGCTTGCGCCACTGAGACAGCACTTCAATTTGCACAGCATTAAGGACACTTTGAAATAATCAAAGACCTAGACAAAATCAGCCTAGCCGACTACGTTAGGTGCTCAGTGAACGTCCAGTCATTATTTACTACTGTCCCATTGCTAGAGACAGATAGAGGCGGAGAATTTCCGTCTATCAATACCGGCAGAACTCCTGAAACAGTGCCTATTACTTTGCACGGAGAATGTTGCTTTCCGATTCCAACACACCTCATATCGCGAACTTGATGGAGTGCTATGGGTAGTCCGTTGGGCCCGGTACTGGCTGATTTTTCATGCTGATGTTTGAGAGGAAACTAAGTGGACAGATTTCTCAGCTGCCGTATTACAAACGATACGTAGGTGATATCCTTGTTTTTGGTTCCACGAAGATGCAAAGCGAACAATTAGTAGACCGACTTAATAATGTTCACGCTAACCTGAAGGTGACTTTTGGATTCGAATCCAATGGGCATCTTCCCTATCTCGACATTCCCATGAGTCGCAGGGATAATGGGCTGATTAAGCGATCTGTATACCGGAAGCCAACGTGGTCCGGCCAATACCTACACTTCACTAGCTTCTCACCGATGGCACATAAGCGCACGATGGTAAAAACATTATTCACTCGGGTCAAACGTATCTGCTTCAACGACTGCCTGCCTGAGGAGTTTGAGCTGAACATTAAAACGCTTATGGAGAACGGCTACCCAAAGCGATTCATAGACAAACATAGCCAGGTTAGACCATCCAAAGAAATGGTGTTGACAGCCCCTAAGAAAAAGGTGTACATCGAGCTACCATTCAAGGGTGACACCGCAGCAACGAGAACCAAACACATTGTCTCGGCCATACTGTGCTGCGGAGACGGTAATTATCAACAGAACCCCAAAGCTGCCGTTACCTTCAGTAAAGGAAGATGAACCCATCGGCGCCAAATCATATTGTATCTACGAATTCGTGTGTGACTGCGGTATCAGTTACATCGGCAGGACCGAACGGGTTTTAGATTCCAGAGTGAAGGAGCACTTACCACACTGGGTTCAGCGCGAAGTTACTCAATCCACCTCCGATGATACGTGCTCGCGTAAGCCGCCAGCGTCCTCCATAGGCAGACACATTTTGGCGACACGTCACCAGATCAATCCCTTATCGATGTTCCGGATCCTGTTACGTCATAGTAATTCACGCCTTTTACGATTTGCCGAGACCGTCGCGATAAGCCGAATTAGACCAGCTTTGTGTGTCCAAAAGCAAATAGCTGTCAACCTACGGTTGCCGTGGACCTAATCCCAACAACAATGACTACAACCATAAATTTGCTTGACTTGACTGTGCCCTGTAGACGTATAAAATGATTTCCCAGTTAATGTATAGGTACTGACGAGATAATACATAATGCTAGCATCTGCCAATATTCGTCTTCTTATTTCATTGTTCAAAAATGGGGAAATCGGACAACCCTGACGAATGCCACTTGCGGTCGGAAAGCTACCCGATAGGACACCGTAGACTCTAAAGCGGCCTGTAGTATTCGAGTATAGAGCCCGAAGGATGTTCAATTATTTCAGGGGAACACCTTTCCGCGCAAGCTGATTTCGCACTTCTCATACAACGATCGGTGTGGCACAATAATTCAACCGTATGAAACACCTACTATCAATCTAGCACGTTTTCTCGCAGCAGCTACAAACATAAACAAGCAACCCGTATCACATGACTATTGTCGACTTCTGGTTGATCAAGATGTCTGGAGAGATGAAACAAAAGTAGTGGGCTCAAAATCAACGCGATGTTTATGGGTTTATACAGGGTACCGTTAAGTTGACGATACGATGAAATTCTATTATACTCTCTTGTATTATGCCAACACTTTCGATTTGGGTGTATTCGTTTGAATTGCAGGCTGACCCGGATTCATATTCTTTACTTGCGGTCACATTCGGATCTCACCTAGTGTGTGAACAGTCGTTATGGGTTCAACTTGTGGCAACCTGTGCCTCTTGCACCAGCGGTTGGACAGCAAATTGGTGTAGATCCGGACCGTGATCTATGGATCACAGAGTCGTCAAATCCCCTGATAAATCAACCTCACTCCGACGATGCAACTGCACGTGCGCACAATGTGCTCCAACTACAGGGGTATCAGCTCGGTTCCGGTCGTTTGTAAGGTTCTTGTGTCTACCATACTTCGAAGGCAATCTCCAATGCGCGAACCGCTACAGTGGGAAGAACAGGCTGGGTTCCGCCCTGGCCGCGGCTGTATCGATAAAATCTGCACACTCCGCCAAATTTTCGAGCTCCGCCATGTGTAAAAAAACGACAATTATCGTGTTCCTGGATATCCGGGCTACCTTCGATTGTCGATAGGTCTGCATTGTGACACTATTAGTTGAGGAATGGCGTCCCAGGGAAGTTCGTTTCCGTACTGCATGTTATGAGCAGTCTGACCCCGGGGAGAGTTAGGGCGTTTCAAGTTTCCGCCTTTTTTATTGTCACCGGTGGAGTGCGACAAGGATGTCCTGCTTTTCAATTTTGCCATTGAGGATGTCCAAAAGAATGCTCTGGATAGTCCGCTGAGCGCCCCTCAGGTAGCCGAATTGTTGACTTGGACTACGCTGATGATATCGTCTTGCCGGGTGACGGTCCACAGCCAGTCCAACTTGTACCCAACCGTTTGGCGATTGAAGCATCAAATTATGAGATGGCTTTTTCCCCATCCAAGTGCAAAACTCTTTTCCAAGACATTCAGAATCCTGCACTAGCACTCCTTTTATGTGGTGAGACACTGGAGGTGACGGAGAGTTTTGCCTACCTGGGTAGTTGTATCACATTCAGTGGAGCTGTTGGAGACGAGATTTCGATGCATATCTTAAGAGCTGGCCTCGCTTTCTCTAAGCTGAGGCACTTGTGGCGCCAACATGACATCCGTCTATCCGTCAAAAAGCAGGTTTATTGTGCGACTGTAAGCGCTGTACTGTTGTACCGTTGGGGGACTTTCCCTTTTCGTATTGTTGCCCTACGTCGTCCCTCTGATTTTGAGCATCGTTGTTTGCGGTCCACTGCCCGTGTGTGGTGGCTGCACCACGTAACCAATGTGGAATTTAGACAGCGTGTCTCGGGTGGAGGCAGCCACTCGCTTGAGCAGTTCGTCCCGCAGCGTCAGCTGGAGGAGACGGCGCGGTAGACAACATACAACACGGAGAAGTACATGAAAAAGCTGACGAAACAGTTGACCTAGGTCGGTTGTTCTCGACTCCCTGGTTGGGATTTCGGAGATCCAGAGTGTCGCTGATTGGAGACCCTAAAAGTCATGGCTCAGGAACGAAATCAAAGGTGAACATGTAGACCTGCGTGTAGTAGTGATTTTCCTTCCCTTCTTCAATAAGACAAGCCGTAAAAACTCAAAAACTGTGAGTAAAAACTGCTCAATAATTCTGCGTGTTCATTTTCTTCCTTTTCAGATCCTGTTTTCATATTCCGCCATGATTCTGATGGCACTATATCTGTGCCACAGATGATATATATATATATATATATATATATATATATATATATATATATATATATGGACACCAATTCGCATGCCCGGGAGAAAGTAAGAACTGTTTGGGAAATCCACTATTTTAGCGATTAATCGATTATTAACGATTATCGCATCGATTTCGAGCGTTCCGCAATGTTCTACCTCTGCGCGTGACTAAAAACCACCTGACACCTCCGCAAAAGATATGGGAAACCACTAACCTTGGTGGCTGACCTTCCAATTCTAGAAATCGAAGGTCAGTAACGGACCAATAAATACAGTCAAGGTCCGCAGTATTTGTAGTGTTTGTTGGCGGCGATTAATACGTTATCTTGTCAAGGTCATTGGCGTTTTGCTTTATCGTCCGCTTGGGCTAGATGTTTTGTGGAGCAGTAAATTGTCAATTTTGGAATTGCATCTAGTGAGAAGATTATAACAGTTGGGTTACGCCCTTCTCCTTGATAAGATCCAGGATACCAATCCGCATGAGTCAGTGAAATGACCATGTGCTAGACCCGCTGCCTTTCGGATGTACATTTAATCGAAGGCTTT
The DNA here is from genome assembly GCA_944474145.2 of Dicrocoelium dendriticum. Lineage (NCBI taxonomy): Eukaryota > Metazoa > Platyhelminthes > Trematoda > Plagiorchiida > Dicrocoeliidae > Dicrocoelium > Dicrocoelium dendriticum. Next base: position 135,891,481 of record OX104065.1, on the reverse strand, counting down.
GACAGTGAACCCGAGTCGTTCTCCTGTAAGGTGTGGGCGCCCTGCCAGTATCCTAGTCCATCCTCTTCGGAGGTTAGCAAGTGGTCGATGGCCCACTTGCCGTAAAACCTAGGCATGGGAGACAACAGGTCTACGGGTTATAAGCTCACAGCTCGAATGGCGTAAAGCATGAGCGCCACGCATTGTCTCTGAAGGCAGGAGGACACTCCCGGTGTTTAATGGTTTGCTACCACCCGCCTCAAGACAAAAAGCCCCTGGTCAAATTGGTGTAAACCCGCCAAAACTCTCCTGCGTTTGGCTGTGGTCGCAGGCGCGTATCCTACTACAGTCGCAAAACATTTATGAATCGTTCCAGTACCTCAAAGGCTGCGTGTGACGGCCGTCAAGCAGATCTTAAACGGTTTCTACAATCACATTCCCCATCTATTTCTGCTCCCTACTGTCTTGTGGGTCAGCCTATTGAGCCAAAAGCTCCGGGCGGAGTCCCTCAAGCAAAGCTCCAAACCACCCACTGCCTTGTGGGTCAGGCTATTGAGCCAAAGGTTCCGAGAGAAGTCCCTTAAGCAAACATCCGAAGCACAACCGCCACCTCGCGTGTGACTGTCCACCAATGTAATCGTACATCTGCGCGCAAAGCACTCAGCATCCGGTGCTAGAACGTGCGCACACTACTGGACCGGAACACGAGTGAAAGCCCCGAGCGACGCACTGCACTCGTCGCGATGGAACTGGCGCAGTAAAACATCGATATTGTGGCACTCAGTGAGACTCGGATCGCTGAGCAAGGTAAGTTGCATGAAACAGGTGCTGGTTACAAATTCTACTGGGTGGGCAACGCCAACTCAGCACCACGTGAACATGGGGTCGGATTTGCAATATCCGATCGCCTCCATGGCCAGCTGGTGGGTGAACCAACAGGCATCAGCGCGCGACTGATGACTGTTCGCCTACGACTCGGAAGAGGTAAGTTTGTCAATTTAATAAGCACGTACGGTCCGACCATGTGTTATCCTGATGACACGCGTGATCAGTTCTACACTGAGCTATCCTCCGTGATACGGTCTGTGCCGAGGAGAGACCAACTATTTCTGCTGAGGGATTGCAACACTCGCGTTGGGCGTGATGCATCAGTGTGGACAGATGTTATCGGTTCGCATGGCATTGGTTCAGCGAATGCGATCAGTGACAGGCTGATACTCACGGCCTGACAATCATGAACACTCGGTTTGCACTGAGTGCGAGTGATATAGTAACTTGGACTCACCCACAGTGGTCACGCTCACCAGCTCGACTATGTCATCGTACGTCAGCGTGATATGCGTGAAGTGCGTTTGACGCGTGTACCGCGTGGAGTTGAGTGTGGACTGATAACAAAAGAGTGCATGCCAAACTGTACATACGTTTTCGTAAATTTATGTATTGCACTCCCGCCATGAATCGGCGTAAATGTAACATTCTCTCCTTCGGTACTGTGGCAAAACGTATTGAGCTGGAGAAGGCGATGGCTGCACGCCTGTGTGATGTGGACTGCATAGCCACAGTGGGCGACCTGTGGCACCACATTCGCGATCAGGTGACAGCTGCTGCCGAGGAGACCATCGGGCGCGCAAACTGTAAGCCGCCTGATTGGTTTGATGAGAACAATGCGATGATTGGCGCATTCATGTCTGAAAAGAATGCGGCATTTGCTGCACATGTCGCAGACCCCAGTGACGCAGTTTCACAAACTTCGACGGCAGCTGACCCGAGAGCTCCGTCGCATTAAAAATGCATGGTGGACAGAGAAGGCGAGGCAGATGGAATGCTACGCCGAACGCCGCCAACACAAGGAATTCTTTGACTCCTTGAAAGCGGCGTAAGGACCGAGAATGGAGCCACTGAGGACGCTGATCGGTGGTAGTTCAGGCGCGACCTGCACACAGATTGCAGACAATGCAGATCTGATAAAAACACTTTGACTGTCTCTTGAACAACCGTTCAGAGATCGGCTGGCATACACTGAACGGCCTCAAGCATCACGATGTGTAGGCGAGTCTGGCAGATGCGCCGACACTGAGTGATACGCAGAGAGCATGTGCAACGTTGCGAAACGACAAGTGTGTCGGTGCCGACGGGATCCCGCCTGAAGTATTGAAACACGGCGGACCTGCGTTGGTGGCTGAGCTACACCACTTGGTGAAACGCGTGTGGATTGAGGAGGTGCCTCCTGAGCTGAAGGATGCCCTTGTGTTACCACTGTACAAGGGTAAAGGGAGCAAGCAATGTTGCACGAAATATCGCGGCATCAATTTGCTGAGTTGTGTGAGCAAGGTGATTGCCCGAATCCTGCTCAGCCGCCTCGTCACAGATTGTAAAACCAAACCTGGTTGAAGAGCAATGCGGATTCCGTTCGGGTCGTATGAGAAGTGCAGAGAACGACACCAGCCGTTGGACTTGTTTAATGGTGATTTCCCCGAGGCATTTGATACGGTGAATCGCGAGGCATTGTGGCTGGTGTTGGATAAGTTTGGTTGCCCGCGTAAGTTTGTAAGGTTAATTGAATGCCTGTACAGTGGTATGCGGGCGAGGGTGCAGCTGAGTGGAGAGACCTGGGATGACTTTGCAGTTGTCCCTGGTGTGAAGCAAGTTTGTGTCTTAGCTCCTGCCCAGTTTAATATATATCTTCATGCAATGTTGTCATGTGCGTTTGATGCCGATTGTGCTTACGGTGTTTGTGTGGAGCACCTTACTGATGGTGGGTTGCTGAACATCCGTCGTTTCGGTGCGAGAACTCTAGTCTGTGAGACAAATATCCGTATGTTGCTGTTTGCTGACGACTGTGCGTTGTTTGCGCACAGCGCGAATGCGTTGCAGTACATGACTAATGCTCTGGCTTCGACAGCGGCCAAATTCGGGTTCACCATTACCACAAACAAAACTGTCTGTCTCTTCCAGCCTTCAAAGGAGGTGCAATCTGCAACGTTACCGCAAATCTGTATTGGTGACGAAGCATTAGGCACCACCTCCCGCTTCTGCTGCCTCGGGCGTGTAATGTCGACCGACTAGCAGCTACACAGTGAGGTTCCATACGCATATCGAAGACAGTGGCGGCATTCGGGAAGCTAAAGTACCGAGTGTGGAACAACCATCAGCTTACCGTTGGCATCTTCAAGGCTCATAGACCACATTCTGCCCAAACAGCCGAAGGATATGACGTTGGACGAAGTAGTGTCGCAGTTGAAGGAAATTTTTGGTGAGTCGGTATCCTTGTTTAGCATTCGCTATTAATGCCTGAAAATTGTCTAACAGGAATCTGACGACTTTGGGGCCTTAGCAGACATGATTAACCGTGAGTGTGAACGTTTCAAATTACGTATTTTAACGGACGATCAGTTTAAGTGTCTCATTTTCGTCAGCGCTCTACAATCGCCCAGTGATTCTGAGATCCGAACACGACTTTTAGCTAAGCTGGAGCAGGATCCTGATCTGACACTGAAGGCCCTCGTAAGCGAATGCAAACGGCTGCTCACTCTAAAGCACGACACTGCCATGGTCGAACGGAGTGGTCTCGCACCACCAGATACCGTGCAACACGTGAAAAAGGCCAGGACCGCCAACGCAAGCAAACCCTTCAAGAGGCCTACGAACAAACCGCCCACAGCATGCTGGTCATGCGGCGAATGGCATTTCGCCCGCTTTTGTCCCTTCAAACATTATATTTGTCAAACGTGCCATAAGCGTGGGCATAAAGAGGAATGCTGCAGTCAGGTCCGGTCGAAGAAAGTGCAGAAGTCTTATCGAAAGGGTAATTCTAGAAAAGATGGCGCCGAGTCTCTGTCCATAGTTGCTGCATCCGAAAGCGAGTGTAAACCGAGGCGACGATTTATCAGTGTGTTGGTCAATGGGATCCCAACGAAACTGCAATTTGACATGGCCTCGGACATCACGATTATTTCCAGGAGCACATGGAATCACATAAAGAGCCCGAAGATGGTCGAGTCTCAGAAAGTTGCACATAATGCATCCGGCGGTGTGTTAAACTTAGTGGGCGAACTCAATTGCAAGATTGCTTTCCAAGGTGTGGAAAAGTCGGGAACATGCTACATTTCAGACCGGCCGAGTTTGAATCTTCTTGGCCTCGACTGGATTGAAAGTTGAATTTCCTCGATGTTCCCTTGAATCAGATCTGCAACCGAGTTCGAGCACGTCCAGACCCATCATCAAAGTCCGTCGAAACCATGACAAGTACCCTGAAGCGAAAATTTGCTTCTGTCTTTCAGGATGGCTTGGGCCATTGTACAAAATTCAAAGCGACACTGAACTTGCGACCAGGTGCTAAACCAGAGTTCAAGGCTAAAAGACCGGTACCATACGCAGAAATGTCAACCGCTGAACAAGAAATCGATCGACTAGAAGTGCCGGAGTCATCACAGCCGTCAACTACTCATCATGGACCGCACCTATTGTCGCAGTGAAGAAGGCAAATGGCAAGGTACGCGTCTACGCTGACTTCTCAACTGGCCTCAACACCGCGTTGGACGACCACCAGTATCCATTACCCGTACCTGAATATATCTTTGCAAAACTGAATAGTTGAAAGTGCTCTGCTAAGCTTGATCTATCCGATGCCTACCATTAAGTGGATGTTGACGAAGTCTCGAGGGAGCTGTTGACGAGCAACACTCATCGTGCGCTATTCCAATACAATCGCTTGCCCTTCGGTGTAAAAACGGCGCCCGCAATTTGAAAACAGTTGATGGATACCAAGATAGCGGGCGTTCTTGGAGCCGATGCATATCTGGATGATATCATAGTGATGGGTCGCACACCGAAAGAGCTATTTAACCGCCTGGATGAAGTGCTTGGTTGTACATAGTCGTACGGTTTCCGGATCCGTGAGGATAAATGCACATTTTTCACGTTGGTCATCAAAGACGTCGGTTTTATCCTCGGAAAGGATGGAGATCGACCAGATCCGGAAAACATAGAAGCCATTAGAAAAATGCCTCCGCTAACAGATCTACAGTGCTTGCGTTCCTTTTGTGCGCTAATCAGCCACTACAGAGCATTCTTGCCTGACATGCACCGCCTGCGTGCCCCGTTAAACAAGCTACTAACCAAAGGCCAAAGTTGGAACTGGACATCACAATGCCAGAATGCCTTCGAAGGGGTCAAGACATTGCTGTCCTCAAACTTGTTTCTGACTCATTTTGATCCCTAAGGAGATTGACCTAACCACAGATGCATCAAGACATGGGATGGGCGCAGTAATTTCACACACGTACGCCGATGGATTTCAGAAAGCAATCGCCCATGCCGCCAGATCACTTACAAAGGCCGAGAGGAATTACAACCAGAGCGAGAAGAAGCACTGGCCATAGTGTTCGCGGTCAAGAAATTCTACCAAATGCTATACAGCCGCCGCTTCAAGCGTCTGACAGGTCACAAACCCTTGCTGGCTATCTTTGGTTCGAAAAAGGGCATTCCGGGCTACACAGCCAACCGGCTACAACGTTGGGCTCTTATGCTAATGGAACATGATTTCTAGATCCACCATGACCCGACAATTTCCAATGGTCAAGCGGATGCACTGACATGCCTAATTGATGCCCATCAGCAAAATCATGAGAACACAATCATTGCCTCGGTCGAGATCGAACCTGACGTTAACTAGCTGGTAAGTGATGTATTACACGGTCTACCAGTTACCACAGAAGCTGTAGGAACCGAAACACTTCGGGGACCCAGTACTCAAGAAAGTTACGAAATTTCAGAAAACAAATTGGTCACGTTCATGTCCATCTGCCGAGTTTCAATAGTACTACCAGAAAAGACTCTCGCTCACTATTCTGAACGACCGCACACTAGTTTCGGAAAGGGTGGTCATCCTCAAGGCACTTCAGGAGAGCCTCATTCGGCAGTTTCACGCCGGGCATCCTGGAATCAACCGGATGAAGGTGCTTGTCCGCAGTTTTGTATACTGGCCCTTTATGGATAAACAGCTAGAAGAAATAGCTAAACACTGCCAAAAGTGCGCTAATGTCTTGAAAGCGCCACAAAACATAGAGCTCTATTCATGTCCAAATGCTACTAAACCCTGGGGCCGCATCCATGTCGACTTTGCAGGACCGAGCAACGGCAGAAGTTCCCTCATTATAGTCGACAGCAAATGGCTAGAAGCCTTTCTCATGGATAGTATAACCACCAATGTTACTGTATCAGAACTGCGCCAAACCTTTAGCAGATTCCGTCAAAAGAAAAATTCATCACATTTCCAATTTTCACTGACGCCATTTGTTATAATCTCACTAGACGCAATCCCAAAAATAACATTTTACTGCTCCACAAACTTCTAGCCCAACCGAAGGAAAAAGCAAAACGCCAATGGCCTTGACAAAATAACGTATTAATTGCCGCCAACGAACACTGTACAACTACTGCGGACCTTGGCTGTATTTATAGGTCCATTAATGACCATCAACTTCTAGAAGGTTAGTGGTTCCCCATATCTTTTGCGGTGTCAGGTGGCTTTTAATCACGTGCAGAAGTAGAACATTCCGGAACGTTTGAAATCGATGCGATAATCGTTAATAATCGATTAATCGCTAAAACTGAATTTCCAAGGCAATTCTTACTTTCTCTCGGACAGGCTCCAAGCCTACATAGCCAAGTACGCACCTTGTCAACATGCACTTCAAGCGCAGCCACACCGTGGATGTCACGCAACAGTCAATCACATGAAATGAAATAACCAATAAAATAGGTCGAAAACACCATACGGATATGCCGCTAAATTAGGACATGATATAAATGGATTAGCAACAACCGCGATACACTGAAGATGGCAGATAAAGAGATTAAAAAACTAATAAAATGGAGAAAACAAACGAAGTTGAGCCCCTTTCGTTTAAGCGACATTTGTAATTTAATAGCTTATTCAGACAGACATTGAAATGATGTAAGAAAATAAGGGTTAAGACAAGACTGCAAATCCACCACCTGAAATAAAGAAACTCAGCACGCAAACCTACGGTTAGTAAATCGAATGCAGCGTACCTACTAACGCTGTGACGATTCTGTTTACATTGTCCGTAGGACCCGTCGTCGTTTCGGTGCTGGCTGGAAGTGGTCTCGCTCATGGTTCACTAGGCCTGCGTGACTCAGGCACTCGCGACCGCACGTGCTACAGCACCATGCGCTAGAGGTCGATGGAGTATAGCTCATCGGCGCTTACCCCTTCTTTAACAGCCGGTTTTTCATCGCATACACGAGGGCTTTGGCAAGGGTACGCACAGTCTAACGAAAGCCATCGGATAGAGCGTTCAGTATTCCAACTCGTGGATAATTCGCTTGTTTCATGATTGTGACCTTGCTTCAACCAATGGCAGCTACGCATTCACATTTTCAAGGTCAGGGTGTAGGCGGGCTTTGTATCCAATGAAATCGTCTCCTAGGTACCTCGTTTTGTCTTCTTGTTCTTCGTTGACGTTTCTCGAGTTCTGTGCTGGGTCGAAGGTTTGGGATTTGGAGGTCAGCACGTTTGATACATAGGCCACAAGAGAATTTGCTGGAGACCGAATACAACTGGATAATTCCCAAAGATGCCACTTTCAATGGAAGAGCTTACCTTGATCCTGCAGCAACAGAAGCTATCGAGGAATCACAGGCGAGGCTAATCGAAACGCTGTCACAGAGTTCAAATGTTCAGTCATCCTCAATTGACATAAACCAGTCATCCGTGGATCCAGTTCCAGGAAGAATCACAGATTCCGCTATGATCTAGATGTCAGATGCACTTTCGAATATTTTTCCAGGAGGTACGAAAACATTCCGGACAGATCTGACTGATACGGATGATGAATGAAATCACGGTTGCATTTGCAAAAGCTTGGGACCAAGGAACACGAAAGCTTTGTGCATTTTATTCATCCTAAGTGTGCGAAGAGTTTTAAATTTGACGAAATCGTTGAACTGTTGAAAGAGATTTTTGGGGAAGCGTTCTCTATTTGTAACGTGCGGTATTCCTGTTTGGAAGTTGTCAAAAGAAACTGATAATTTTGTGTCATACGCGACCACGGTCATTGTGTGTTTCAAGCTTAAGAAAATAACAAAAGATCAATTCAAGTGTCCGTTACTTGTTTGTGGTCTTCAATCGCCCCGTGACACAGATTCGTACCCACTTACTCAGTAAAATGGCGCAGGACCGTAGCATGAACCTGAGATCAGTTAGTTCCGAATACCACCGTTTGTTGAAGCTGAAACACGATACTGCCATGATTGGACGAGAAACAGTCCTTGGATCCAGTAACGTGCATGCTGACAAAAAGCACCTCAGCAAAACCCACTAATTCCTCTAGAATCGGCTCACTCAACGTACCCCCAACAGCCTGGTGGCAGTGTGGTGGTTGGCATTATGTCCGACTGTTCCCATTCAAAAAGCACTGCTATTAGAAATATCACAAATGAGAAATCAAATAGGATCATTGCCGCGAAAACAATGGAACACATCCGAAGACCCAGTCCAGCCAGTTCAGAAAAGCCGGACAAAAATCTATGTACAAAATAAATTCTGTTATGGCTACGTTCGACACGGACGCAAAACACCGGCGTATATATGTGACTGCATATCAACAACACTCCTGTGCGTCTCCAGCTTGATACAGCATCTGATATTACTTTAGTGTCACCAAGGACATAGACGATGATCGGTCAACCTCCTCTAAAGCCGACGAATCGCACAGCGTTGAATGCATCCGGTGCAGTACTGAAACGCACAGATGGACTTGTACTCTGTTTTTCAATAATGTGCAATTCTGTGTTGTGTTACCTTTCTAATCGACCAAATGTAAACCTTCTGCGCCTTGATTGGATCGTGAAACTTAGGCTTTTGAATGTTCCACTTAATTCTGTGTGCAATCAGTTGTGTGCTCAGTGATCAATCCTCCTAGGAATGTTTTGTCAGAGCGTTCGCGTCATAAATTCGCTCAGGTATTACGAGATGAGATTGGTTGCTACAGGAAAACCCAGGCAGTATTGTCCCTCCACCCCATGCAAAACCTGTCTTCCGACCCAAACGTCCAGTACAATATGCAGCGTTAACAAAAGTTGAGCAGGAATTGGAGACTGCAACAGGTTGGTATCCTTAAACCTGTGAATTACTCATCATGGGCTGCTCCTATTGTGGTGGCCAAGAAACCAAATGGGAAAGTCTGAATTTGTGCACTTATCCACTGGTCTGAATGCTGCCTTGGACGATCACCAATATCAGTTGCCACTGCCGGATGGTTTGTTCGCAAGGCTAAATGGTGGCAAATGTTTCGCCAAACGGCTAGTCGGATGCATACCTCCAGGTGGAAGTTTCTGAGGATTCGCAAGAGCTGATGACAATCAATAAGCACCGCGGCTTTTCGAGACACTCGCCTGTCATTTGGATTAAAAATGGCACATGTCCTATGGCACGTCCTATCCGTTGCAGCATATTTTGACGATATCATCATCATGGGCATTGATTCGGCGGATCTAGAGAACCAAATTGAAAACGTGCTTGATCAAATCCAAGAGTATGGTTTTCGCCTGAGAGAAGAAAAGTGTCTTTCACATGGATTCGGTAAAATACTTGGGATTCATCATTGATCAACACGGTAGACGAACAGACCCCGCTAACATTGAGGCTATTCAGAAAATGCCTCCACCACATGATGTGACGACGTTACGACCCTTCATGGGATTGCTGAATCACTGCAGTGCATTTTTGCCAGCAATGCATGATAGACGGGGTCCACTGAACGCATCGCTTCTCAAAGATTCCAAGTGGTGTTGGAGCACGGAATGCAGTCAAACTTTTGACAGGATCAAAACCATGCTATCATCAGACCTGCTATTGACTCATTACGATCCGAACTTGGATATCGTTGTTGCTACAGATGCGTCTAATTACGGAGTCAACGCAGTTGTTTTATTGCTTACCTGACAGAACTAAGAAGCCAATTGCTCACGAAGCCCGATCGTTGACACCCGCAGAACGGAACTACAGTCAAATTGAAAAACAGACATTGGCAATCATGTACGCTATGAAAGCCGTTCACAAAAGAGTTTATAACCGTTATTTTTCTCTGGTCACGGATACCAAGCCCATACTTGCTATCTTCGGGTCGAGAAAGAGCATTCCCTTGTAGTCAGCAAATCGCCTTCAGAGGTGGGCCACAATGTTTTTGGGATATGATTTCGAAATCAAGCATCAGTCGACTGGCAGCATTGGTCAGGCCGATACTTTATCATGCCTCATAAACAGAGATCGATAGGAACCAGAGGACGTTGTAGTGGCAAGCATCTCGATTGGGCCTGAAGTTGGTTGCGTTGTCGCAGATGCAATTAAAGCCATGCCAGTAACCGATTCACAGATACGTATCGCAACTTCACACGATACCCTGCTCCAGCAAGTTATCTGCTTCCTGTCCGGGAAAAAGTAAGAATTACCTTGGAAATTCACTATTTTAGCGACTAATCGATCCGGAAGCCGTACGACTGTATGCAACCAAGCACTTCATCCAGTCGGATAAACAGTTCTTCCGGTGTTCGGCCCATCACTATGATATCATCCAGATATGCAGCGGTTCCAGAAACGCCCGCTAGCATGGTGTCCATCAACTGTTGGAAGATGGCTGGCACCGTTTTTACACCAAATGGCAAGCGGTTTTACTGGAATGGCCCACGATGAGTGTTGCTCGTCAACAACTCCCTCGAGACATCGTCAACATCCACATGCAGGTAACCATCGGATAGAGCAAGCTTAGCAATTACTTACCACCATTCAACTTTGCAGATATTTTCAGGTACAGGTAATGGGTACTGGTGGTTGTCCAGCGCGGTGTTGAGGCCAGTTGAGAAGTCAGCGTAGACGCGTACCTTGCCATTTGCCTTCTTCACTGCGACAATAGGTGCGGTCCATGATGCGTAGTTGACGGCTGTGATGACTCCGGCATTTCCAGTCGATCAAACTCTTGCTCCACTGTTGACATGGCTGCATATGGTACCGGTCTTTTGGCCTTGAACACTGGTTTAGCACCTGGTCGCAAGTTCAGTGTCGCTTTGAATTTTGTACAATGGCCCAAGCCATCCTGAAAGACAGAAGCAAATTTTCGCTTCAGGGTACTTGTCATGGTTTCGACGGACTTTGATGATGGGTCTGGACGTGCTCGAACTCCGTTGCAGATCTGATTCAAGGGAACATCGAGGAAATTCAACTTTCAATCCAGTCGAGGCCAAGAAGATTCAAACTCGGCCGGTCTGAAATGTAGCATGTTCCCGACTTTTCCACACCTTGGAAAGCAATCTTGCAATTGAGTTCGCCCACTAAGTTTAACACACCGCCGGATGCATTATGTGCAACTTTCTGAGACTCGACCATCTTCGGGCTCTTTATGTGATTCCATGTGCTCCTGGAAATAATCGTGATGACCGAGGCCGTGTCAAATTGCAGTTTCGTTGGGATCCCATTGATCAACACACTGATAAATCGTCGCCTCGGTTTACACTCGCTTTCGGATGCAGCAACTATGGACAGAGATTCGGCGCCATCTTTTCTAGAATTACCCTTTCGATAAGACTTCTGCACTTTCTTCGACCGGACCTGACTGCAGCATTCCTCTTTATGCCCACGCTTATGACACGTTTGACAAATATTATGTTTGAAGGGACAAAAGCGGGCGAAATGCCATTCGCCGCATGACCAGCATGCTGTGGGCGGTTTGTTCGTAGGCCTCTTGAAGGGTTTGCTTGCGTTGGCGGTCCTGGCCTTTTTCACGCGTTGCACGGTATCTGGTGGTGCGAGACCACTCCGTTCGACCATGGCAGTGTCGTGCTTTAGAGTGAGCAGCCGTTTGCATTCGCTTACGAGGGCCTTCAGTGTCAGATCAGGATCCTGCTCCAGCTTAGCTAAAAGTCGTGTTCGGATCTCGGAATCACTGGGCGATTGTAGAGCGCTGACGAAAATGAGACACTTAAACTGATCGTCCGTTAAAATACGTAGTTGGAAACGTTCACACTCACGGTTAATCATGTCTGCTAAGGCCCCAAAGTCGTCAGATTCCTGTTAGACAATTTTCAGGCATTAATAGCGAATGCTAAGCAAGGATACCGACTCACCAAAAATTTCCTTCAACTGCGATACTGCTACGTGAAAAGTCAGGTCCTTCGGCTGTTTGGGCAAAATGTGGTCTATGAACCTTGAATGTTCACTTATTCCGAGCTTGCGGAGCAGCAATCGCACCTTCCAGGAATCGCCGCCAGATCACTTACGAAGGCCGAGAAGAATTACAGCCAAATTGAGAAAGAAGCATTGGCCATAGTGTACGCAGTAAAGAAATTCCACAAAATGCTATACAGCCGCCGCTTCAAGCTTCTGATAGATCACAAGCCCTTGCTGGCTATCTTTGGTTCGAAAAAAAGCATTCCGGCCTACACAGCCAACCGGTTACAACGCTCTGCTCTTACCTTAATGGGGTATGATTTCGAGATCCAATACGAGTCGACAGTTTCTATTGGCCAAGCGGATGCACTGTCACGCTTAACTGATGCCCGCCAGCAAGAGCATGAGGACACAATCATTGCCTCGGTCGAGATTGAACATGACGTCATCTTTCTGGTAACTGAGGCATTGCACGGTCTACCAGTTACCGCAGAAGCTGTACGAACCGAAACGCTTCGGGACCCAATACTCAAGATGGTTACACAGTTCCACAAAACAAGTTGGCCACGTTCATGTCCATCTGCTGAGTTGCAACAGTACTTTCAGAGGAGATACTCGCTCTCTATTGTCAACGACTGCATACTGTTTTCGGAAAGAGTGGTCATCCCCAAGACACTTCAGGAGCGTCTTATTCAACAGTTCCACGCCGGGCATCCTGGAATCAACCGGAAGAAGGCGCTTGCCCGCAGTTTTGTATACTGGCCCTTTATGGACAAACAGCTAGAAGAAATAGCTAAACGCTGCCATAAGTGTGCCAATGTCTTGAACGCGCCACAAGAATCAGTACTCTATTCATGGCCAAGAGTTACTAAACCATGGTGTCGTATCCATGTCGACTTTGCGAGACCGATCAACAACCGAAGTTTCCCTATTATAGTCGATTCATACAGCAAGTGGCCTTAAAGTGTTTCTTATGGAGAACACAACCACCAATGCCACCATATCGAAACTGCGCCAAACCTTTAGCAGATTCGGCTGTCCTGAGACAATTGTCACTGACAATGGCTCACAATTTACTTCAGCAACGTTTACGGAGTTTTGCAAGCAATGCGCCGTACAGCACGTTCGCTCGCCGCCGTTTCCCCCACAGTCGAATGGCCAGACAGAAAGGTTTTTCGATACATTCAAGCGAGCTCTCCACACATCAAAAGGGGAGGGACGTATAGAGGAGGTGGTTGACCGGTTTCTTTTCCTCTACCGATTTACACCGAATCCACAAGCGCCAGACGGAGTCTGTCCAGCACAGGCCATGATGAACCGGAAGCCCAGCATGCCTTTCGACGCCATCCGACCGCGCTAGGAATCCTCCGTTGGTGAAAGAAACCGCAGAATTTAACAGAATTTTAACCGGCGGCATGGAGCAAAGCAGCGATCTTTTACACTTAAAAAGTAGGTGCAAGTACGTGACTACCGGGAAGGCCATGCGCAATGGACGCCAGGGACGGTCAAAAGCAAGCGCGGAAACGTCATGTACGACGTGATGGTGGGCGCAAAGATCTGGCCACGGCATGCAAACCAGTTACGACCCACATTGTGCCAACCAGAACAAGTAAGGCCTACTGACCTCCCGTTCGATTTACTGGTGGAAAGCTTCGACCTGCCGAAGGTAGCGGTGAACGACTGCACACAGTCGAGCAAAGAATAGAGAACAAAAACATCGGAACAAAGTTCTCGGGCGCTTCTGCCAAGGAGGTGGACCGACAGGCAGAGAACACCGTCCCGAAGACTGCAAGTTAATCTTAGGCTTTCGTCTTATACCTCGGACGATATCTCAGGAGGGGAGGTGTCCGGGAGAAAGTAAGAATTGCCTTGGAAATTCACTATTTTAGTGATTAACCGATTAATAACGATTATCGCATCGATTTCGAACGTTCCGGAATGTTCTGCTTCTGCACGTGATTAAAAGCCACCTGACACCCCCGCAAAAGATATGGGGAACCACTAACCTTGGTAGTTGACCTTCCAATTCTAGAAGTCGAAGGGCAGTAGGGGCCTATAAATACAGCCAAGGTCCGCAGTAGTTGTACAGTGTTCGTTGGCGGCGATTAATACGCTATTTTGTCAAGGCCATTGGCGTTTTGCTTTTTCCTTCGGTTGGGCTAGAAGTTTGTGGAGCAGTAAATTGTTATTTTTGGACTTGCGTCTAGTGAAAAGATTATAACACTTCCACAGATCAAAATGGCCAAAGAAGATTGAAGACAGTGAACTGAAAGCGTTTCATCAACGTCGCGATTCCTAGTCGATTGTCGACGGCTGTCTGCTCTTTGCAGAACGAGTAATGGTTCCAAAGGAACTTCAGTCGAGAGTTCTGAAGCAGTTCCACACCGGATACCCGGGAGTAAACTGTATGAAGGCACTGGCCTCATCTAAATGCTCAAGTCGAAGAGCATGCCCGCTCTTGCTCCAAATGCACACCATCTTCGAAGTCGCCAAGGAAAGCAGAGCCCTATTCTTGGCCGAATCTTGGAATACCATGGTCGAGGCTCCATGCCGATTATGCTGGATCTATTAATGGAAACAATTTCCTTATCCTGGTTGACGTCCACAGTAAGTGGCCAGAGGTACTGCACATACCATCGACTACTGCTTCAACGACCATTACTGTACTTCGTCAAGTTTTTAGTCCCTTCGGGTATCCGAACACAGTGACTGATAACGGAACTCAGTACAGGTCAGCGGCTTTTGAGGACTTCTGTCTCTTAAAGGAAACGGCAAGTTTGATAACCATACAGTAGGGTCGAACGTACGGCTACCCTGTGAGGTCTACCCTTCTGGGAGAAAATTATGTCGCGCCGGCGCCATTGGTGGCACAGGTTAGGAAAAGCGCCGGGCTTTTGCTGTACGATTAGTGACCACGTCTTCGATTTCACAAGCGTTGAGATAAGCGCCGAGGTACCTGAATTACTGAACAAATTTAGTTGATCCCCACCAAGGGTCAGCGCAGGCGGCTCCCGCCATTCTTGGAGGAAAACTTCGCATTTCAAGGGTGCAAAGCAAAGCGCAAACGTCTGACAGCTAGTGCTAATCTGTTACAGATGAGGGTAATATCGTCAGCATATTCTAAGTCAAGAAGTCATTCACCTGAAAGCAGCTCCACACCTTGTAAGTCGTATCCAGCGAACGCTGTTTTCATGACTTCGTCAATAGAGAAATTGAAGAAGAAACTTGGCAGGGGGCATCCTTGTCTCACACCACTGGAGATATTGAAAAGAGGCGATAACTTGCGGCAAGCCGTCACTTGACCAGAGCTACGGGCGTAAAACGCTCGGATAAAATTTACATATTTCTCTGGCACAACGTATCTTAGCACGGTCACAGAGGGCACATCGATCCACGGAGTCGAAGGCACCTCTGATATTGAGAAATATGACAACAGTGGAATGCCAAAACATGTGACGACGTCCCAACGAGTTAAGTAAGATGAACGTGTGATGGATGTAGCCCGGATCCCGGTGAAAACAGGATTGCACTTCAGAAATCTCGTTTCACGAGGGCCAGTCAATCGGTGAAGGATAACAAAGACAAGCAATTTGGAGGCGATGATGGGACTGATTCCTCTATGGCTGCTGCAATCCGAAGATGGGGTCAATACCGGAGCGCCCCAGTCGGTTAGGACCATTTCCTGTCCCCACAGTTTCACTGACAACTCCTAAACCATTAGCAAAAGCAGGCCCCCGAATTGGAAGAGGGTCGGATGAAGATAATCTGGTCCCGCAGGCTTATTCAACTTGAGCAGTTCGATCTCACGTCCGACATCTGAGCGACAGGGCGGATCCAAAGGGACAGCCCAGGGAGCAAGACAATCACTGGCCGATGAGAAATCAGACAAGTCCGATGGATTAAATTACATTTTGAAGAGCTCCGCCCAACGCTCCAAGCGTTTTGACGAAGTGTGGATAAACTGTGCACTGTCGTCACATACGATTTCACTAACACCAAGTCTTCTGTTGCCCGTTTCCCATATCAGATGGTTATCAGGGGCAGCAGTCACATCTGACGCACGATGAGACCAACAGGATTCGCGGTCTCTCTTCAGGATAGCACAGAGTTCTGCTTTGAGGTCCTTGCGAGTCTCATTGTGTTCGCTTCTAGTCGGAATGTGCCGGCGAGCATAGATAAGTTCCAAATACTGCGAAGATCCAATGTGTAGGTTGGCTGTAAGATTGACATGCTGCTAGTAAACTCTGGTGAACATGCGACAGGTGATTTTCAACTGTATTCGGTGGGCACTTACTCAACCCGAATGCTAGCGTACTTCAATAAGTATTCAGGACATCTGGAATCGCCGGTTGGCAAGTATCTATGCACTCAGGGTCGTCGTAGGGGTCCGACAGAACGCACCTGTGGGTCAGCACATCAAACGCATGGTCAGTGTCCACATATGTGCTCCAGTTCAAGCGGCAGTTTTGGACGCAGTCTCTCCAACGGTAACTGATCGGATGGCCGGTGGGCGACATGTCACTCTCTGGCATGAGCTGTGTCGGGAGTTGGTGCATGGAAGTGATAAGCAAACATCTTTACAGAAACGATGTAAACACTCAACGTTATTATTGCGGAAGCCACATCATGCTGGCCAGTTAGGTAAAGCTCACCAGAAGACAATTTTCTACTTTGAGTTTTCTTATCACCTGCCAGCATTACAGTGCCCATGCTACTTCTGGGACAAAGGAGCTCGTTCAGTTGATGATAAAAATCGTCCTTTAGAGTCATCGCTATAGTCTGTGGGCGCGCACGCAGCAATGACGAATAGACACCTATTAGTCCCGCGCGACTTCGAAGCTTTGAATAAACCAACCAGTCGAGCTGCACACATCCAGCTATCAACGAGGACCAAATCAACCAGAGCAGCTTCAGCCCGAGGACTCAGAGCAATATCAACACCGACTTGGCCGGCACTTGAAGCTGCATCATATTCAAATAAAAGCAGTGAGAAAACACTATAAGTGTCACCTGAAGGGAAGGCAGAGCGAGTATACAGTTTATCTTGCGAGCGGGTTTCCCATAAGCAGCAGATATCGACTGAAAACGAATCTAATATTTGGGCAATTTCTGCCTGTTGACCAAACCGTAACAATGTGCGTACGCTGAGAAATGCGGAGCTGAGGGAGGATCGAGGGCTCCAAATAGAAGCCGATGAACTGGGCTGGTCCGGTTGGTTGGATAGGGACTTGTCGACAGGGCAGGAGTGAAGAGACGCGCCCGAATGAGTTGAAACTAGCAGATAAACGGCTGTCAAAGCGTGAAGGGGGAGTGCCAAAAATTGGGGGTTGAGGACGGAGGATGGTAAAAGTGAAGTTGGAAAGGGACGATAAGGATGAAAAAGCGTGAGAGAATAAGAAGACGAGAAGCCCTGAGCAATAGCATCCAAACCCCTACGCATCCCACTCGATGCAGAAAGGGCGCCGTTGACTATCTTCTGCGACGGCCAGAACATCAAGAAATAAGTTAAGGAGAAATTCATTGTACTGCGTGGGCAGGATACCGTCGGATAGCTCAAGCCTAAAGAGGGGATCGCCTACGGCACTTAACCAAAGCCTCTGGTTCAAAAACCTGACCGCAAAGCAGCGGGTTTGGTAGTCGGCTACAACGAGTCCGTATTAGAGGATAAGAGCCATCCTTAGTCCAACACCAGAGTTTGTCTGGCCCCTAACCAATGATCAATCTGGTATGAGTGGTTCTGAAGATGTGAAAAGCACCAGGCAACACAGACCAATAGATCGCTGAGGCACACAAGCCATGGCACCACAGTAAGGTTCAGCCTAATTGTGATGGGTGTCTTCAATCGAAAAACTGAAGATGAAAGGGGGCACAGGGGAGCCCTGTCGTACACCGCTATTGACAACAAAGAATAAAAAAGCCTGCGAAAGGCCCTCACTGTGTCGGAAATGTAGAAGTGGAGTGCGCGCAGGATCATCATAATCATCATCAACAGCAGTACATCAGCCATTTGAACTGATGCTTCGATGCCATACAACCATGAGATCTATGACCATCGCAATGAGGCTGGACCTTACCGTGGTGCGATGGTTTGCGTGCCTCAGAGATCCATTGAGCTAAGCTGGGTGGTGCTCTTTTTTCACCTTCAGAGCCACTCATACCACATTGGTCAATGGTTAGAGGCCAGATAAACTCAGCTTTCTGGTCCTCCAGGTTGGGAGTTGGAATGGAGGTGGCTCCTCATTTCATAAAACGGACTCTGTAGTCCAGTGCCAAAACCCGCTGCCTTGCGGTAAGGTTTTTGAACCAAAGACTTTGGTTGAGAACCCTAATCGTTCTCCTGTCTAGGCCTTGGCAACCTGACAGTATTCTGCCCACGCAATACAATGAACCTTTCATACAATAATTTCTTGATGCTCTGGCCGTCGCAGAGCCCTATCTGCTGCATCGAGCAGGGTGGATAGGGGTATGGATGCCACTGCTCACGCTCCCATAATGATAATGGCGAGCGATTGCTACAGATGTGTGAAGATGCTCGCCTCTTTCTCGCGAGTACTAACTTTCGACACAGCACCCGCAGAAGTGTGACTTGGCGGCCACCAGCCTCGGGCCAACCATGGACGCAAACCGATCATATCGCGATCAGTTACCGCTGGAGAGGCTGTGTCCAAAATTGTCACTCGATTTGGAGCACGATCGTGGACTCTGACCACGCACTTGTCCGTGCCGACCTCCTGGTGCGTTTCGGTGGACGTCCGCAACGTAAATGTGGACGGATTGACACCAGCCAGCTGGCGAAGCCAGATGTTCTGAATGTGTACCAAAGTGTGCTGATAGCCGGGCTGAGTAAGCGCCCACAAAACACCGTTGAAGATCGCTGGTCGCATATTCATCAAACGTTACTATCAGCAGGCATGTCTTCATGTGGCAAAGTAAAGTGCCAAACCGGACATTGGGTCTCTACATAGTCTATGGAAATTATGCATGCTCGCCGATGTATTCCGGCTGGAAGCGAATACAATGAGGCTCGCAAAAATCTCAGGGCAAAACTACGTGCCAGCCTGAAGAAGGACCGCGAAACCTAGTGGTCCCATCGTGTCTCTGAGATGGAAACAGCCGCTGCCGTTGGCAATTATCGTAAGTTATTCCGTCTGATACGGGAAACAGGCAGCAGAAGACCTGGTGTTAGCGAGACCATACGCGACGAGAGTGGGCAGCCGATCCACAGCCTGTCAAAACGCTTGGAGCGTTGGACTGAACACTTTGCAAGGCGATTTAACCAACCTGAGTTATCGCTTTCTTCTTCGGGCATTGAGCGCCCTTCTCCCTTGGCCGTCTCCTTGGATCCGCCCTCACGCGCAGAAGTCGAACGTGAGATCAGGCTGTTGAAATTCCATAAGGCCGCAGGGGCAGATAAAATTCCTCCAGCCCTCTTCAAATTCGGGGGACCTGCTCTAGTAATGATTTATACGAGTTGCTAGTAAAACTTGGGGAGCAGGAGATAGTCCCGACAGACTGGAACCGCTCCGTCATTGTCTCAATTTTCAAGGGAGGCTCCCGTTTGGAATGCGGTAATCATAGAGGGATCAGTCTGATTTCGATAGCCTCTAAATTGCTTGCCTTTGCCATTCTCCACAGACTGACTGGCACTCGTAAAAGCCAGATTCGTGAAGAGCAAGTCGGATTTCGTCGAGGTCGGAGCTGCATCGACCACATCTTCACCATGCGTCAAGTGTTGGAGCACCGCCATGTTTATTGGCGACCCACCGTTGTCGTGTTTCTTGACATAAAAGGTGCCTTCGACTCAGTCGATCGATGTGCCCTTTGGGACTGTCTGCTGAGGAAAGTTGTACCTGATAAATATGTAAACATTATCAAAGCGGTGTATGCGCATAGTTCGGGCAGGGTGAGGGTTTATAGCAAACTGTCGCTACCCTTCAGATTCACCAGCGGTGTGAGACAAGGATGCCCGCTGTCACCTTTCCTCTTCAACTTCGCTATTGATGAAGTCATGGAAACAGCGTTCGCTGGACACGACCTAGAAGGTGTGGAGCTACTTCTTGGTGAGCGAATTTTTGACTTGGAGTATGTCGACGATATTGCCCTAATCTGTGACAGCTCCCAAACATGCCAAGCAGCACTGGACCGATTAGCACTGGCTATCTATCGTTCTGGGCTATGCTTTGCTACATCGAAATGCAAAGTACTTCTCAAAGTTTGAACGGGACCCAACCCTGCGCTAACGCTTTGTGGTGATCAGCTAGAAGTCATTCAAAAATTCAACTACCTGGGAAGTTGTATCAGCGCCGTGGGATTGAAGATGGTGTTACGAACCATATAGCAGAAGCTCGAGGTGCTTTTGCCAGCCTACGCCACCTGTGGCACAGACGCTACATTACTCTCGCACTGAAGAGCAGAGTTGACAACGCAGCCGTCCGTTCAACTCTCCTATATGGCTGTGAAACCTGACTCATCAGGCTGACAGACATAAAGACGCTCGTCATATTCGATCATCGCTGCCTTCGCAGCTTAGCTCATGTCTGGTGGGATCACCGCGTGAGCAATGAGCGTGTTCGACGTCGTATATTTGGTGCAGGAAGAGCGAGTGAACCGCTCAGCACCATTATATCACGCACCAGGCTCCGATGGCTGGGCCGTGTTGCGCATGCCAGCACATCGACTCCCGCGACGTGTATTGTTTGCGCGTTGTGGGTGCGGTTGGAAGAGGATGGGAGGCCAAGTGATGACTTGGTCGAGAGAAATGAAGACCCTCACTTCGAAGTTGGCGTCGGTTGGTGCATCCCGACTGCCTGGCTGGGGTCCTAAGGACGATGAACACATTTGGTTGGACACACTTGCTGATATGGCTTGGAGCCGGCCCCAATGGCGTTTGTGTTGTGAGTTCCTTTGTCCATCCCCTCCTGCTTAGCATCCCCTCCAATCACGATCTCACTTGTTAGGCGTAATATGACTCTTATACGGCAGCCAGCTGTTAGCTCTCCGGAACGATGACCATAAGTTACTGGAGACTCAGCGGGCGCGCCACTGTTTGTTTTCCTTTTCTTGTCTTTTGTATTGCGGCACAATAGCTGACATGTTTTCCACCTCCAGCTAACGTGTAATGATGATGATGATGAAGAAACCTATGAAATAAAGAATAATAAGAGGGAGAGAAGGGGCCTTACCTGAAAACCTTAATGCCTTAAGCAAACATTCAGGGTCAAGGCGCCTACATCTTGTGTAGACAACATACCGTCACAAACAACTGGCTAACGTGTAAAGATAAGGCGACATCGGCGAGACAGCTTCCTTGCTGCTTTCACTGTCACGCTTCATAATCAGCCATTACCCCGCAGATAACTCAGCGCCAAACATACTTTAAACAGGCAACCCGATTAGGAGACGGCAGCAGACGCGCGACTGGTGTCTAGTGCGAGCCATCTCCTGTAAAGTCTCGAGCCAAGCACAAGGTGAGTCACGTGGACTCCAGCCCGGAAGGCGAGACTGACCAACGGCACCCAGTTTGGTCGTCAGTGACTTCATTTCCCGTTGTCAGGTCAACTTCTGTCCACGGTGAAGCCTTGCGCCACCCTAAACGTGGCAGACTAAACAAGGCCCTCCTAGGTAAGCGGTGACCAGGCATACGTAGCACGTGCCCGAGCCAATGCAACTTATTCACTGCTATCTGTTGTTCTAGGGAGCTAGCATGATTATCACTACCTAGTACTCGCCTACGCACATCATCGTTGCGGACACGCTGGTGCCATCCGACTCCAGCAATGCTTCGCGGACAACGATGATCAGACTTGAAGGCACCTCAGATCTTCAGACCGAAGGGGCCAAGTCTCACTACCATAGAGCAGAACAGCCCTCACTGTCGCCTTGTATACACGGCCTTTCAGACGGAGGGAAATTCCCTTCTGCTACCAAAGATGCCGCAGGGTCAAGAAGTATCTCTGGCTTTTGCAATGCGTAAGCCGAGGTCAGTTTCTATGTGCCCATCATTGCTGATGCACCTGCCAAGATAAGTGAAATGATCAACCACCTCGAGTTCCTAGTTAGCAAGCGTCAAGGGGTAATCAAATGGCTGGTGGTCCTGCCGCAACACTTTGCACTTTGAACGTGCGAAGTGCATACCAAATAATGGGACCACTCTGGACAGGCTATTCAGGGTTGATTGTGCCGCCCCAACATCGTCGAAAAGCAGCACGATATCGTCCGCATAATCTAGATCAACTAACCTTACACCAGGCAGCACTTCAACGCCTACATCATGAGATTCCGCAAGGGAACACTCCATGGTAGAATTCACGACGAAATTGAACAAAAATGGGGAAATCGGACAACCCTGACGAACGCCACTTGTGGTCGGAAAGCTATCCGATCGGCCACCGTAGACCCTGACGCGGCATGTAGTGTTCGAGTATAGAGCACGAAGGATGTTCACATATTTCGTGGGAACACCTTTCCGCGCAAGTATTTCGAACAGAATCGATCGATCGACTAAATCGAACGCACTCTTGAAATCGAGGAACATAGCTATTGTCAGTCTGCGGTATGCGTGGCGCTGCTCTAGCACCTACCGCAAAGTGAATATATGATCTATACAGCCACGTCCTGAGCGGAAACCGGCCTGCTCTTCCCTAATCCGAGATTCCTTTTCCGCAGTGAGACGACGAACGATAATCGAGGCCAATAATTTTGTCACAACTGGCGTTAGGCTACTACCCCTGTGGTTAAAACAGTCTAAGCGACTGCCCGTCTTGTATTTTGTCTCTATACTCGATTCGTTCCAATTAGGCGGGACACTTTCAGATACGTTCGAATAGGGTCAATGCTTTGCAGAGGACCTCATCTCCAACCTTAAATAGTGCAGGTGGGAGGGAATCCGGGCCAGCAGCAAGAAAACGATTGAGGGCTGTGATGGCGTTTCGGACCTTGGCCTCCGAGGGAGGCTTTAAACTAACCGTCCATGGCTCGTCCTGCATCAGCTGAGTAAGAAGAAGTCCGGGAGCAGGGGGCCAGCTGAATTGATCTTGAAAACATTCCGCCCAACGAGCCATACGGCGCTCGCCGCGCACCCGCGCTGTCTCTGATTGTCTCACTGACGCCCGGTTTTCTGGGACAGGGGGTGCGGATTAGTTTAAAAAAGCTTGCGGTAATTGCCTACTGCTCCTGCCTCCTCCATTTCTTGAGCCCGACTGGTCCACGAAACCTTGTCAGCACGTAGGCTCTGCTTCAGTTCGCGTCCAATAGCCCGTCTGGTCACATTGTGTTCACAGCCAGCCGGGAGGTTTCTCCTAGATTCCAACAGGTTCACCGACCTCTAGGATATCCAGTGACTAGTGCGGTGCCCATTGGTAGTGTCACAAGCAGATGCTCCTGCGTCGTGCAGGGCGGCCGAAATCCTATTCCACTGAAGCTCAGTGTCATTAGGACAAGACAACGGAAGTTCGGTATGCAGTGCGTCTTGATAGGCTTGTCTGACCGAGGACTGAGACAATTTCTCAGTTGCCAATCACAGGGGACGCTTGGTGCGCCTCCCGGTAAAGTTCATGGAGAAACGACAGCGTACCAAGGCATGATCAGAGTCGACACAAGTACTCCAGTACGAGCGGCAATCCAGGATGGAACCACGTCATCTGTAACTTATGACTATGTGGTCAATTTGGGTCCATCGCTGGCCAGCTACAGGAGGACGCCAAGTGGCACTTCGACGTCCACTGTGTCTAAAAGTAGTGCTACTAAGAGACAACTGGCGCTTCGCAAACAGTTGCAGTAGGCGCTCGCTGTTGTCAGTCTGTTGGATGTTAAGCCCATAATTACCACCCAGCTGAGCTTCTGAAGAGCTCAGACACCCTACTTGTGCGTTCGTATCCCCTGCAAGTACTAGAATATCTGAACTAGTAGCACTGCGTAGTAGCGCGTTCAGTTCGTGATAGAATGTGTCCTTGACAACATTTGAACTGCAGTCGGTGGGAGCATAAGCGGAAATCAGAAACAAACAGCGTTTTGTACTACTTCGTGAATCAACCTTAGCTGATGTCGTCAAACGGGCTGCACATAAACGGCTGTTCACCGGAATCCAATCAACAAACGATGGCACAGCGTTGGAGCTTAGGATGAGACCTACACCAGCTTGACCCGTGAGTGCTGCATCGGCGTCTCCGGATGCGTGCAACCAATAATGAGAGGATAAGCCGGGTGCAGTTAATTCAATAACTCAGTTAGGGTCATTGATCCTAGTTTCGGACACACAACACACATCAATGCCCAGTGTATCCAAGGTGTGTGCGAGTGCAGCCTGTTGACCTGTTTATCTTAGAGTGCGAACGTTGAATGTCGCCATGAAAACGGGACAGTGTGGCCTTGTACGGGACTTTTACCGATAGGCGTGCGATAGGTTCTGTGGGATGGTGGCTGCCGATGGTTCTACTCCAATGGCACTTCGGTTGCTGTCAATTAAGCTGGGAATTATAGAAGGAAGGTTAGTAATGGGAGTCGGGATGGGAGTAAGAGGAACAGGTAGAAAAGAAAGAAGGGAGGAGTCAGCAGTATCATGTTCTCGCTTATCCGTTCTGCTGTATGCAGCAGATAAGGCGACCCTCGATAATCTGCGCGACGGCCGATGCAGGATGAAGTTTATGTTTGAAGAAAATGTCATGCTTGTATGTAGGCTGAGATACTGCCAGGGCGGCCAGACCTAGACAGGAGGACGATTAGGGTCATCATCCAAAGCCTTTGGATAAAAATCCTGTCCGCAAGGCAGGATGAGGTGGCAATGATTTAGTTCTATAGAAATGGACGCCATTGCATTTAAAACCCCAAACCTGGAGGACCAGGAGACTGAGTTTGTCTGATCTCTCACCATATACCAACCTGGTAGGAGTAGCTATCAAAGTGCCCGGAGGGATCACCCAGTATAGCTTAATGGGTCAATGAGGTACGCAAACCGTCGCACCACGTTAAGGTCTAGTCTCGTTGCGCACAGGGTGGGGCAAACCGAGTCGAATGCAGCACGGAATGCAACGACGGCACGCCACTGTTAGAGGTGGCGCTGATCGAAGAGTTGGCGGAGCGTGAATATATTATCCACACACGAATGGGGATAGCTTACACACACACTCTATACACGTTAGCTAGAGGTAGGAAACACCTCAGCTACTGTGAAGCAATAACTGAAAGAAAAAGAGGAACAAAATGTAACAGGTGCAAGCCAGCTGAGCTACCGGTAACGGATGGGCATCGTTCCGGTAAGCTACCTGCCGACTACTATGCAGCAGAAAAAAATAATTTACAATGCAAAATAATAAGATCGTGGTTGGAGAGGGAGGCTAAGAGGGATGGGGGGGACAAAGAAACTCAGCACGAACGCCACTGAGCTCGGTTCCTAGCCATATCAACAAGTGTATCCAGCCAAACGTGTTCATCGTCTTTCGGACCCCAATCAGGGAGCCAAGAAGCTCCAACTAAGACCAGCTTCGAAGTGAGGGCCTTCATTCCTCTTGACCAAGTCATCGCTTGGCCCCCTCTCCTCTTCTTCCATCCACACCCCCGGCGCACAAACAACGCACGTCGCGGGAGTCGGTGGGCTGGCGTGCGTAACACGTGGCAGAGCCATCGGAGCGTGGTGCGTGAAATAACGGTGCTGAGCGGTTTGTTTCCTTCTCCTGTGCCGTAAACAAGGCGTGGAGCACGCTCATTGCTTACGCGATGTTCCAACCAGATATGAGACAAACTACGAAGGCACTGATAGCCGAACGTAACTAGCCTCATTATGTTCGCTGATTTAAGGAATCAGATTTCACAACCGTACAGTAGGGTTGAACGTACCGCTGCATTGTACACTCTACACTTCAGGTCGAGAGTGATGCCACGCCGGCGCCATAGGAGGCGAAGGTTAGCAAAAGCTCCTCAAGCTTTTGCTATACGGTTCGTGATCTCATCTTCCATCCCACGGGCGCTGATACAACTTCCCAGGTAGTTGAATTTCTGAACGACTTCTAGTTGATCCCCACCAAGGGTCATCGAAGGAGGCGGTCCAGGCCAATCTTGGAGGAACGCTTTGCACTTCGATGGTGCAAAGCAAAGCCCGAAGCTGCTGACAGCCAGTGCTAATCTGTCCAGTGCAGCTTGGCACGTTTGTGAGCTGTCACAAATTAGGGCAACATCATCAGCATACTCCAGGTCAAGTAGTCGTTTTTCATAGG
Source organism: Dicrocoelium dendriticum (assembly GCA_944474145.2). Lineage (NCBI taxonomy): Eukaryota > Metazoa > Platyhelminthes > Trematoda > Plagiorchiida > Dicrocoeliidae > Dicrocoelium > Dicrocoelium dendriticum. The sequence goes on along the minus strand of OX104065.1, from coordinate 135,865,108 downwards.
AGCAGATCCACACCAAATCTTGTTCTGTGAACGCGATTTCCATGACTTCGTCAACAGCGAAGTTGAGGAGGAAAGGTGACAGTGGGCATCCTTGTCTCACACCGCTGGAGATATTGAAGGGCGACGACAGCTTGCCGTAAGCCCTCACTCTGCCTGAGCTACGCACGTATAATGATCGAATAATATTTACATATTTCCCAGGTACACCTTTCCTGAGTAGACAGTCGAAAAGTGCACGTCTATCCACTGAATCGAATGCACCTTTGATATCGAGGAACACAATGGTGGGCCGCCAATATATGTGACGATGCTCCAACAACTGACGCAAAGTGAAGATGTGGTCAATGCAGCTACGACCTCAACGAAACCCGGCTTGCTCTTCATGAATATGGCTTTCACAAGTGCCAGTCAGTCTGTGAAGAATTATAGAGGCAAGCAATTTGGAGGCGATGGAGACCAGACTGATTCCTCTATGGTTTCCGCATTTCGATCGGGAGCCTCCCTTGAAAATTGGGACTATGGCGGAGCGGATCCAGTCGATCGGGACAGTTTTCAGCTCCCACAGTTTCACTAGTAACTCGTATAAATCATCCACCAGAGCAGGTCCCCCGAATCGGAAGAGGGCTGGAGGTCGATCACTTGGTCCCACGGCTTTAGTTAACTGCAACAGTGATCTCAAGTTCCACTTCTGAGCGAGAGGGTGGATCCAAAGGGACAGCCCAAGGAGCGGGGCGGTCAGTGGCCGGCGAGAAATCTAACAATTCCGATCGATTAAATTGCCTTTCAAAGTACTCAGCCCAACGCTAAAAGCGTTTCAACAAGTTGTGGATAGGTTGTCCACTCTCGTCACATATAATTTCACTAACACCAGATCTTCTGCTGCCCGTTTTCCATATCATCCGGGATAAGTCACGATTGTTCCCGAGGGCAGCGGCCATTTCCATCTCTGATGTACGATGAGACCACCAGGATTCGCGGTCTCTCTTCAGGCTTGCACGGAGTCCTGCCCGGAGCTCTTTGCGAGTTTCATTGTGTTCGCTTCCAGCCGGAATGTGCCGGCGAGCATCAATAAGTTCCAGAGACTGCGAAGAGACCCAATGTCCATGTTGTCGATTAGACTTACCACATGAGGATTTTCTTGCTGCTAGTAAGGTCTGGTGAATAGGAGACCAGTGAGCTTCAACTGCATCCAGTGAGCGCTTACTCAACTCGCATGACAGCGTACTTTGATGGGCACTCAGAACAGCTGGTTTCATCAATTGGCTGGTGTCAATGCGCTCACAACGTCGTCGTGGACGTCCGCCAAAACGCATCCGCAGGTCTGTACGTACGAGTGCATGGTCGGTGTCCACACCTGTGCTCCAAATCGAGCGATAATTCTGGACGCAGCCACTCCATCGGTAACAACGCAATGTGATCGATTTGCGTCCATAGCTGGTTCGAGGCTGGTGGGCGGGGTAATGGCTGATTATGACGCGGGGCAGTGAAAGCCGCAAGGAAGCAGTCTCGCCGATGCCGCCTTATCTTTGCACGATAGCCAGCTGTTTGTGACGGTATGTTTTTAACACAAGGTGTAGGCGCCTTGACCCTGAATGTTTGCTTAGGGCATTAAGGTTTTCTGGTAAGTCCTTCTTTCCCTCTTCTTATTCTCTGTTTCATAGGTCCTCATGGTTGTATGGCAGCGAAGCATCAGTTCAAATGGCTGATGTACTGCTGTTGTTGATGATGATGGGCGCCAAGTCACCATCCGGCGGATGTTGTGTCGGAAATTAGTGCTCGCAAGAAATATGCGAACATCTCCACACAAATGAAGTAACCGCTCACCGTTATCATTACGGGAGCTTAGACCATGTTAGCCGCCCAGATGCAGTTCATCAGTGGATAATTTTCCAACTTGAGCGTTCAGATACCCAGCCAGCACAACAGTGTCCGAGCTTCTTTTGTTGGTGTTCGTGCTGTGAGCTTCTTTGTCCCACCCCATCTCTCTTAGCTTCCCCCTCCAACAACGATCTCATCATTTAGCATTTTATAATTTCGCATAGCAAATTATTTTTTTCTGCTGCATGGTTGTAGCCGGCAGGTAGCTTACCGGAACGACACCCATCCGTTACCGGTAGCTCAGCTGGCGTGCACCTGTTGCATTTTATTCCCCTTTTTCTTTTAGGTATTGCGGCACAGTAGCTGTGTTTCCCACCTCTAGCTAACGTGTATAGTGTGTGTGTGTGTGAGCTTCTGTGGCGAAAGAGCTCGTTCATTTGGCGATAGAAGTCGTCTTTTACCGAAGCATCGCTAGATTTTGTGGGTGCATAGGCAGCGATGACGAATAGACAACTGTTCGTCCCGCTCGACTTCGAAACTTTGAACGAGCTAGCCAATCGGACCGCACACAACCAGCTACTGATTGGAATCCGGCCAACCAGAGCAATTTCAGCCCGGGGACTCAGGGCAATACCAACATCGGCTTGGCCGGTGCTCGGAGCTGCATCGTCACCGGATAGGCGCAATGAGAAAGTGCTGCTGGTGTCACCTGAAGGGGATCGCAAAGTGAGCACAGAGCTCGAGTTTTGTAGGCGAGTTTCCGATAAGCAGCAAATATCGCTCGAGAGGGCCTCTAATGTTCAGGCAAGTGCTGCCTGCTGACCGATTTATATCAATGTGCGTACATTGAGGCATGCCAATCTGAAGGATGATCAAGAGCTCCAAATGGAAGGCGATGAACTGGGTTTGGCCGTTTGGTTAGACATGGGCTGGTCGACAGGACAGGAGTGACGCTCCGCGTTCTCATGTGAGTTGAAACTGGAAGGTAAAAGCCTAGCAAAGGAAGGTAGGGGAGGGCCAAGAATCGGGGGGTTGAAAACAGGGAGGGGATAAAAGTGAAGCTGAAACGGGAGGCCAGGGGGAAAAAGCGTAAGAGGGGGAATAAGAAGAGGGGAACGTTTGAGCAGTAGCATACAAACCCTTATCTACCCTGCTCGATGCGGCAGATAGGGCACCGTTGATTATCCTCTGCGGTGGCCAGAGCATCAAGAAAATGTTTGAAGAGAAACTCATTGTATTGCGTGGGCAGGATACTGTCAGACTGCCCAGGCCTAGACAGGAGAACGATTAGGGTTCTCAACCAAAGCCTTTGGTTTAAAAACCTGATCGCAAGGCAGCAGGTTTGGCATTGAGCTAAAAGGAGTCCATTTTAAGGAATAAGGATCCATCTCATTCCAACCCCCAACCTGGAGGATCAGGAGGCTGAGTTTGTCTGGTCTCTAACCATTGACCAATCCGGTATGAGTGGCTCTGAAAGTGCAAAAAAGAGCACCACCCAGCATAGCTCAATGGATCGCTGAGGCACACAAACCATCGCACCACGGTAAGGTTCAGCCTCATTGCCATGGGGGATAGCTTACAGAGTAGAATGGATGCCAATAGCTTGGAAACAACCAAATTGAGATTACACCCGGTGATTGAGGAATGAAGTGTAAGCACCCTACTTAAAGGTTGAGACAACAGCTGATTAGCCTCAATGCACCTTTTTCAGTTCAGATTTTGGAGAACAATGAAGTTGGCTGGCTGATGATAACTGCGCCTCTATACTTGAACAGCAAAGGAGAAAGTCGGTTTGAGCCGACAGCCTTAAATTGTTTCAAGTGTTGAATCGCAAGGCAAACTCCCGCTTCGGTAGGGCGGATCAAGTGTGACGAACCAGGGCGGGTGGGTGGACCGTGGCTACTTACTCCATAAAACGAACTTTCTGTAAACCACTTACAAAATCCCTTGTGCTCAGATTCTCGGACCAAACAATTCGGTTGATTAGTCTAATCGTTCTCCTGTCTTAGCAATCTGACAGTATCCTGCTTCAAACAATTAAATGATGCACTGGCTGTCGCAGAGGATAAGCAACGACTATCTGTTTGCTGCGTCGATCAGGGTGGATAGGGGCGGGAGTCAGTAGTCAGGCCTACACCTCTTATGCTTTGTCATCTTTATCGTCCCGTTCTAATTTCGCTTTTATCCCTCCTGTTTACACCCCCAATTCTTGGCCTTCTCCCATATTGCTTTAATGGTTGCTTCTCTTCTAGTTTCAACTCACACGCACTCGCAGGTCGTCGCTCCGGTTTAGTCGACAAGTCCGTGCCCCGTCAAACAGACGTCGGCACATCTGTTGTACTTAATAATAAAATGTGTTAGCTGTACATCGTTATGGCGTTTCGTTGCCGCGCGACCACCAGCAGTCTCGCGGGGTGTGTGCCGTCAGATTGACTGGATCGTCCAAAACTTCCAAATGGTTGGAGACTGTAACAGACATGGCGCAGTCACGCAGTCAGTGGCGTTCCTGTATTCGGTTTCTTACAGCTGGTCATTAATTTTCGTTCCATTCTGATTCGTTTAACGCACTTCCTGCTTGCTTCCATTTTATTCACATCCTATTTCCCTTTGGCTCCGCTACCTTGCCGTTGTTATTTATTGTTATTCTTGCGATGTGAGTCGTCGCAACCGCATCCATCGAACTTCGGTGCTCGGATCAGTTGATCAAGTGAACTGAACGGAACTCAAACCTTTCAAGTTGCACCCAGACAAACGGTGCCTATTTGCCATCGCTGCCTACGTCCCCACAAATTGTAGCACTGGCTCGGCGAGGGATGATTTTTATCAACTAAACGAGCTCCTTCGTAGCCTAAAAAGTACGGAAGCTGTAGTAACGGCTGGTGATTTGAATGCTTAAGTTAGAAAATTGTCCGATGACCAATACGGTGTAGCCCTCCGTAATGATAACGGCGAGCGATTGTTATACATATGTGAAGATGCTCGTCTAATTCATGTGAGTACCAACCACGGACACAGCACCTAGTTGCTGGGTGACGTGGTGTCCACCAGATCAGTCATGGACGCAAATCTGGCATATCGCGATCAGTTACTGCCAACGGTTGCATCCAAAAAAGTCAGTCGATCTGGAGCACGAGCATGAACTCCGAACACGCATTTGTATGTGCTGATCTGCGAGCGTGTTTCGGCAGACGCCCACGACGGTAATGTGAGCGCATAGATACCCGCAAACTGGCAAAGCCGTATGTTCTAAATACATATCAAAGCATGATTGCATCCGAGCAGAGTAAGCGCTCAGTTAACGAAGCTGACAGTCACTGGTCACAAGCGCACCGGACGTAAGTCTGTTTAGTTCAGTTCAGTTGAACAACTATGATCCGTGAACCGAAGTGCTGTGGATCCAGTTGCCACGGCTCATACCTCAAGAATGCCAATAAACAACAACGGCAAGATAACAGGGCCAAAAGCAAATATAATGTAAATAAAGTGGAAGTGAGAAGGAAGTGTGCGAAACTAATCAGAATGGAAGGAAAATCAACAAGGTACAAGAAACCGAATGCGGGAACGATACCGGCTGCGTGACTACACTATGTCTGATACGGTCTCCAACCATTGCTGTGGACCATCCCGAGGCTCCCATCCATGAAGACAGCTAGCACCAGCCTGACAAAGTCCCGCAATTTGTTCAAGCCTCTAGGATACGTAATGGACTGGCCAGCAGTACATTGCACTTTGAAGGTGCGAAGCACATACCGACGCGTGCAGCGCTACGCGTTAGTCTAGCTAGCAGTGTTTGCATAGCCACTACGTCGGACCCAAGAAGAGCTATGTGGACCGCATACTCCAGGTTTGTCAGTCGGTCACCTGGCACACTCCACTCCGGGAGTCTGAAAGAACAGTCACGGTGGATCATTTCGATAACAACGTAGTCTTTGTGGTAAATTCGACTGTCAACTTAAGTGTTGGGTCTCGCAGTATTCCCTGAGCTTCCGGACGCTGGCAAACGCATTATGGCTGGAAGCGAGCACCACACAACTCGCAAAAGCCATAAGAGAAAACTGCGTGCTAGCTTGAAGAGACCGTGAAGCCTGGCGATCTCCTTGTGTATCAGAAATGGAAACACCCGATATCCTTGGTAACCATCGGAAGTTATTTAGTCTGATACGGGAAACGGGCAGGAGGGAATCTAGTGTCGGTTAAACTAGATACGACGAGATAGAGTAACCAATACACAAACGTTGGGTGGAGCACTGTAAAAAGAATTTAATCCGCCAGAACTAGTAGGTACGCCGCCGGCCAGTGACCACCGTATTTCCCAGGCTATCCCTTTGGATCCGCTTCCTTGCACAGAATTCGAACTTGACATCAGACTGATGCAGCTGAATAAGGCCCCAGGACTAGGTGGACTTCCTTTAGCCCCGTTCAAATTCGAGGTCCTGCTCTTGTGGACGATTCACTAACAAAAGTGTGAGAGTAGAAAAGCGTTGCAAGCGGCTTGAGCTGCTCGGTTACAGTCCCGATGTTCAAAGTGGGCTTACGCCGGGAACAAGGCAATCAGAAGCATCAGCCTGATTTCCGTCGCCTCCAAGATACCTGCCTCTGCCGTACTTCAGACTGACTGGCACTCGTGAGAGCCAGATTCGTGAAGAGCAAGCTGGGTTTTGTCAAGGTCGGAGCTGCATCGAGCACGTCTTCACGTTACGTTAACTGTCGGAGCACCATCACAATATTGGAAACCCACCGTAGTCATGTTCCCCGACGTCAAAGGTGTTTTAGATTAGGTGAATCGAAGTGCACTTTGAGACTATAAGCTCATAAAAGATGTGCTCGAGAAATACTTGGAAAGCATCAGAGCACTTTTACACGCATAGCTCGAACAGAGGCATTATGGCAAGCTGTCATCGCTGGTGTGAGACATGGATGCCAGTTATCGCTTTTCCTTTGTAACTTCGCCATCGACGAAGTCATAGAAGCTGTGCACATAGAATACGACTTGGGAGGTGTGGAGCTGTTATTATGTGAGCGACACTGACTTGGAGCACGCAGATGATATTGTCTTATACTGTTACAGCTCACAAAGGTGTCAAACAGCAATGGGCAGATTAGCACTGGTTGTCAGCCGTTTCGGGCTTTGTACAAAGCCAATCGCTAAGATTGACAAGGACCGCTTACTGCGCTGATGCTTGGTGGGGACCAGATATAAATCACTGAAAAATGCAACTACCTTGGCAGCTGTATTAGCGCTTATGGAGCAGAAGACAAAGTACCAAAGCGTACAGCTAAAGGTAGTGTTTTTGTTCAGCCCCCATTTATGACTCCAGCGCGACATCACTCTCTTCCTGACGGATACAGTCTACAATGCAGCCGCCCGGTTAACCCTCCTGTACAGTCGTGGAACTTGACTCATTCGTTTGGCAGACATAAAGAGGCAAATTGCATTTGATCCCCAGTGCCTTCGTAGTCTGGTAATAATACGGCGGGGGAATTGCGTGAGGAATGAGAGCATTCGCCGTGTTGTTCAGTGGGCAGGGAGAGGAAGTGAACCGCTCAGCACCGTTATTTCACACAATGCTGTAATGGCTGGGTGATGTGCAACGTATGTAAACACACTGATCATAACGACGTGCGTTGCTTGCACGACCGGGATCGAGATGGAGGAAGGGGAAAGGATTGGAACAGATGACGTGATCAAGAGAAACAAAAGCCCCCACTTCGAAGTTGGTATAGGCTGAAGCCTTTCGACTTCTCAAAATGCTAACTTCGAAGTTGGCATCAGTTAGTGCATTCCGACAGCCGGGCTGGGGTCCCCAAATGATGAACATAATTGGTTGGACACACATGCTGATATGACGAAGAGCCGGCCGCAATGGCGTGCACGTTGTGAGTCGCGTCCCTACTATCCCCTTTAGCTTCCATCTCCACTTACGATCTCAACAAGTATACAACATGATATTTAACGTTATATTACTTGCTTTTTGAACTTCTTTTGTAGCCCAGAATTTTTAGTGTCTCATCTTTATTGTATTGCGACACATTAGCTGTGTTTCGCACCCTCAGCTAACGTACATTGATGACGCGACTTCCTGGTTGGGTCCGAAAGACGATGAACACATTTGGTCGGAAGCAACTGTTGAGGTTGCGAAGAACCGACCTCAGTGGCGTTCGTGTTGTCAGCCTATTTGCCCCTCCCCATACTTAAGCTTTCCCTCTACCCACGATCTGTGTCGATGCATAATAATAAAAGCATAATAACTGATTTTTATCTTGCACATTTTAGAGCTCATTACTTGTATCTTTACCGCTTCATTCAAGGTTGGATTTCGAGTACCCACCAGGTGGTTGGATTGCGGCACGCAATGTCTTGCGGGACTTCGGTTTATGCTGAAGTATACCTCGGAATATCAGTGGTGAGATAAGGCAACACCAAAACTGCTCCATTTCGGATAGTCCTAATGATCGGAGTGACCGATATATTAACAGATTGCGTGTCGCAGTCCGATGACGTGATGGATGCTTAAACATAATTTGGAATTAATGGCCACTGTTCCAAGAGTTGTAGATCGATTTGTCCCACCTACCTCGACTCAGGCCACGCTCTGGTCTGTGAGGATATCTGCGTGCGCTTTGGTAGTTTTCCGGAAGCAAAGCACACGCTGAATAACAACAGGCTAACTAGCCACTCCATGCAACTGGTTTATCAATCCTCCTTGTCAGATGCGTTCAGCAGTGCTCCACCTCCAGATATCGAACATCACTGGAGCATTTTTGCAGCAGGCATTAATTTCTTCCGGTTCGTCACTTTGGAATCACTGGGCCGGATCTCCGCGTGCTCTCTGAGATTGTCCAACTGTCGCCAAGCTATCCCAGCAGATTCAAGCAGGGTTGAAGCCCGCCGCAACCTCGATAAACAACTCAAGCAGAGCTCGTGCAACGCTCGTAATCTAACAGCGTTTCAGAGGTGAAGGTAGCAACACTCTGGAAACTTTCATAGACTATTCCACATTATACAGACCATTGGCCACAGAAGACCTGGCGTCAGCGAGGCTATTGAGAGGTTGATGGATCACAAAACATCAAGCTGCGTAGTCGCATGGACCGCTAGGCTGAGCACTTGCATTCTCAATTCAACTGGCCTCCTCCTGGCTATCTAATGAGTATGCCAAATTGTGTGCCCTGGAACGTTTTACTGGAACCACCCACCGAAGCGAAGATCTGCTGAGCTTCGTCACTTGAAGCGAACCAAGGCTGCTGGCTCAGAAAAATTTCCTTTGGAGTTGTCCAAGTATCGAGGCGAGGCAGCTAACAGCCCTGCTCCCCAAGATTTGGTGTGCAGGTTCCATCCGTTTAAAGCGAGTTGATTATCGTATCGATCCACAAAAGAGTACAGCATTTTATGCATCAACAACAGAGGGATCAGCCTAACACCCGTCGTCTCCAAGTCGTTAACACGCAATCAAATCGGCAGCCTAACATCGATTCGAGAACTAGTCCCCCTGAAAAACAGACTGGTTTTCGCCCCGGTCAAGGGTGTGAACCGCATGTTTACGCTCCGCCAACTCCTCGATCAGGGTCACTTTTACCTCTCTGTATTGAACATTCGAGCTGGGTTTGTTTCGGTCTATCGACCTGCTATATGAAAAGAACAGGACACCAGAAAATTATATCGTCAACCTTCGCGCATCGTACGACAATGTTTCTGAGAAAATGAGAACTTACGTCATCAACAGTATACGTTAGCTGGGGTCGAGAAACTCACTTCAACTAATGTGTCGTAATACAAAAAGATGATATACGAAAAAGTAAGATACTAGAAGCAGCAGGATGCAAAAAACAGGTTGCAGGTAACAGGCTGCTTAGTAATGTATTATGCTTCAAGTGTAAGACCCTGGTTGGAAGAGGAAGATTAACGGGAAGAGGATGGACAAAGGAACTCACGACACAAACGCCATTGGGGCTGGCTCCTAACCATATGAGCAAGTATGTCCAACTAAACGTGTTCACTGTCCTTAGGACCCCAACCAGGCAGTTGAGATGCAACAACGGACGTCAGCTTCGAAGTGAGGGGTTTCATTTCTTTCGACAAAGTCATCGCTTGGCCTCTCCTCCTCCTCTTACAACAACACCCCCGGCGCGCAAACAATGCACGTGGCGAGAGTCGGTGTGCTGGCATGCGCAACATGTGGCCAAGCCATCGAAACCTGGTGCGTGATATAATGGTGTTGAGCGGTTCACTCGCTCTTCCTGCACCAAATACGCGAAGCCGAACAAGCTCATTGCTCACGCGGTGTTCCCACCAGACATGAGCTAAGCTGCGAAGGCAGCGATGATCGAACGTGAGGAGTCTCTTTATGTCTGTCGACTTGATGGGCCAGATTTCACAACCGCATAGGAGAGTTGAAACGACGGGTGTATTTTAAACTACCCGCTTCAAGTTGAGAGTGATGACGCGTCAGTGCCACAAGTGGCGCAGACTGGTAAAAATTCTTAGAGCTTTTGTTGTACGGTTCGTGACATCTTCAATCCCACGGGCGCTAAGATGGCTGTTTAGGTATTTGAATTTATCGACGACTAGCTAATCACCACCAACGGTCAGTGCAGGAGACGGTCCCTGCCAATCTTGGAGAAAGACTTTGAAGTCAGAAGGAGCAAAGCAAAGGCAAATGCAATTGGCAGCTAGTGCTAAGTTGTCCAGTGATGTTTAGCACGTCTGGGAGGTGTCACGGATTAGAGCAATGTCGTTAAGATATTCCAAGTCAAAAAAGTTCGCCAGGAAGAAGCTCCACACTTTGTAAATCGTGTCCAGCAAACGCTGCTTGCATGACTTCGTCAATAGCAAAGTAAGTGAAAATGGTAACAGCGGGTACTCTTGTTTCACACCGCTGGAAATACTGAAGGTATGAGATCGTTTGTCATAAACCATCACTCTGCTCGAACAAAGCGCATACAGCGTCCGAATAATGTTCACGTATTAATCGGGCACGCCGTTCGTTAACAGACAGGCCCAAATGGCACATCGATCAACTGAATCGAAGACAACCTTGATGTCGAGGAACGCGACTGCGGTGGGTCGCCAATAAACATGACGGTGCTCCAACAATTGACGTAAAGTAAAGATGTCGATGCAACCTCGATTTCGACGGAACCCGACTTGCTCCTCACGAAGTTGGCTTTTGTGAGTGCCAGTCAGTCTGTGGTGAACGACAGACGCAAGCACTTTAGAGGCAAGTAAGATCAGGTTGATGCTACAATAACTGCAACATTCCAAACGTGAGCCTTGATAATTGGTACCATGACAGCGGCTCCAGTCTGCTAGGACAGTCTCCTGCTGCTACAGCTTCACTAGTAAATGGTGCAAATTCTCTACTGGTCTACAGAATTTGAAGAGGGCCGGAGGAAGACTATCTGCCCCTGTGGCCTTATTCAATTTCAACCGCCTGCTCTTACGTCCGACTTTTGCGCGTGAGGGTGGATGCAGGGAGACAGCCAAGAGAGAAGAGCGATCAATGCCCAGAAACGAAAGCGACAACTCAGGCTGGTTAAAATGCTTTGCGATGTGTTGGGCCCAACGCTCCAAGCGTTTTGATAAACTGTGGATAGACTGTCCACTGTCGTCACATTTGATTTCACTAACACCAGGTCTTTGTTGCTCGTTTCCCATATCAGATGGAATAACTTACGGTGGTTATCAGGGGCAGCAGCCACATCTAACGCATGATGAGACCAACAGGATTCGTGGTCTCTGTTAAGGATAGCACAGAGTTCTGCTTTGAGGTCCTTGCGAGTCTCATTGTGTTCGCTTCTAGACGGAATGTGCCAGCGAGCATAGATAAGTTCTAAATACTGCGAAGACTCAATGTGTAGGTTAGCTGTAATATTGACCACATGAGGATTTGCCTGCTGTTAGTAAGCTCTGGTGAACATGCGACCAGTGATCTTCAACTGTACTCGGTGGGCATTTCCTCAACCCGAATGCTAGCGTACTTCAATAAGCATTCAGGACATCTGGATTCGCCGACTGGCAAGTATCTACGCATTCAGGGTCGTCGTACGGGTCCGACAAATTGCACAAGTGAGTCAGCATTTGAAATGCATGGTCAGTGTCCACATATGTGCACCAGATCGAGCGACAACTTTGGGGGCAGTCTCTCCAGCGGTAACTGATCGCGAGGTGATCGATTTGCGACCATGGCTGGTGCGAAGCTGTTGGGCGCCAAGTCACGCTTCTGCTGGGTGCTGTGTCGAAAGTTAGTGCCAGGGAAAATAGACGAGCATTTTCACACAGATCCGGCAACTGCTCATTGTTATCGTTACAGGAGCACGCACCATGTTGGCTGCTCAGATGAAGCTTATCAGAGGACAATTTTCCGACTTGGACGTTGAGATCAACAGTAAGCACCTCAATATCCGTATTTTTTCTGTAAGGAATGAGATCGTTAAGTTGGCGATAGAAATCATCTTTCGCTGAATCAGTGCTGCAGTTTGTGGGGGCGTAGGCCGCAACGACGAGCGCGACTTCGAAGCCTGGAACGAGTCAGCCAATCTGACGGCGCACATCTGGCTGCTGACCAGAAGCCAACCGATCAGAGCAGCTTCAGCTAGGGGACACAAAACGATGCGCACGCCGGCTTGACCGGCATTTGAAGCTGCGTCATCTCCAGATAAACGCAATGAGAAAATGCCGCAGAGTAAGCAATGAACACGGATCTTGCAGGTGGATTTCCGATAAGAAGCAAATATCGATCGATAGGGTCCCTAGCCTTCTGCAGTTTATCTTCAGATGGAACTCGTGGGTATCGGTGCCGCATGAGGGAGGTAAACAGATGGTTTTCTTCTCATTTTGCTTCCGCAGTATTGCATTGACTCCATCCGGCGAAGTAAGATTGTATGCAACTAATTTTGTGACATTTTGGATTATTGCTGTTGAACTTAGGATTTGATCAGCGTGCGTCTTTCCTGTGTAGTGATGTTTGTAGTACCACGTCAGCTGTTCTAGCAACCAGTATGTCCAAGAAAAGTATTTGGTTTTCAACTTCTGACTCGATAGTGACGAGGATGTCCTCCATAACATTGTTCATCAGGCCTCGTGCGGTCTGCAGCTGGTTTTATCGTCAACATACCTGATCCACAATTTCGGGCTCATGATTGGGGGATTTTCCTCTAACGTCTGCATGACAGTATCTGCAATGAGTCAAGATATAAGGGATCCCACTGGACTCATTTCATTTGTTCAGAGATCAGAAAGCTTGCATAAACTATCGATCGTCCGATTCATAAGTATTCCTTCGTCAACGTTTAGGCGTTCCCAAATATTTTCGAACACTTGTAAACTAACAGAAGTGAACAGTTCAGTAACGTCGAAGGACACCACTTCTTCATGGACGACTCGCAGTCCTTTGCGTTTCTCTAAAAACTGCTGAATGTTGTTTAGGGAACACCGCAACCCATTAGTCGGGTGTTTAAGGCGCTTGCATAATTCTTTATCCGAGTTGTAGGTGGGCGTACTACCGTTGGAAGAAGTGCTACACCAGCAGTCCGTGGAATATTATTCTTAGTAAGATCGAAAGTTGAAACGAAAACTTATTTGCATTAACACCAGCCATGCAACGGGGATAAAGGAGAAAACGAATGCGTTTGAGCAAAATGTTACCTGCGTAACAGATGAGTAGTTGGTGACAAGACTCCGGAAGAAGACGTACCCGAAGTTGGACGTTACCGGCTAACGAAAATCCTAGGCAGGCGGTCACAGTCGATTAGTACGCCGGAAACCGACAAAAATTCTCAAATACTGCACCAATGCCATAACAATAATGCGTTATATCGCGCTGTGATACCGGTCGCGAACTTTACGCATGAGGGGTCACAGCAAAATGAGCCGACCTAATGGAAATTTGGTCCGGCACTTAAGGATAGTGGGCACCGTATCAGAGCCGAAAAATCGACTCAGGGAAAACCGTTTCAGTTATAAGTAAACCGATGAGTCAAATACTCAGTTAAGGGTGTGCCAGTTACAGTCACAGGTGGGCAGTAGTATATGGGATAAAAAAGTAAAACCTAGTTATTCGCAGAGAGGTGAAAATGTAGCATTCATTGTATCACTGTATGATAGAGAGCAGGAGAGTCATTTATCAGCTCCGTCGCTTCCCAGCCATTGCGGACATTCCTGGGGTCATTGCGAAAAAAGGGTTCCACAATGAACCCTGAAGCTATGTTGCAAAGCAATATCCAGGCGTAGTTATCCAGTGGGGATCCAACAGTTTCTTGAAAATTTCCGCGGATTGCGCGTCAACGACGAGCTCCGGAAGGCGATTTCAGTCACTAACCACGCGCGGGGATAGAGCTAGATCTGACCGTACATGAAGTCTACCCGACTTGAACAGTTTCCATCTGTGACCATATGTCGAACTTTCAATGTTCAGATGAAAGAACTGCAGTAACTCGCTTCCCAGCTCTCCTCTTAGGATATGTCGAGTGTAGATCAAATCGCCGCCACGACGGTAATCCAGTGAGAAAAGGTTTAATCGCTGGAGACGGAGAGGATAAGATAGTCACCGCAGCTCTGGTACACATTAAGATCCACGGCGTTGTACCTTTTCGATCAAATCGCATTCGGTTTTCGTGAGAGGCTGAGCAGCTGGCAAACCGTACCCGAGAATTGGGTGAACAAGTGAGGCAAACAAGAGTCTAAAGAGTTCTGGAGTAAGACGGGAGAATGGACTTCGTAAGGCATGAAACATTCTGTAAGCAGCGGCGAACCTTTTCCGGGTGTCCTCAGTTGTTTTGAGGTTTGCAAAATAATCTTTTCCTGTAAACAAGCCGAATTAAAAACAACAGCCGTAGTTCATAACGTGAAATAAAGTAGCGATCCAAAA